>RPOG01000545.1:232500-305413 GCA_008086565.1 Thalassoma bifasciatum | reverse complement strand
CCTGCTCCACAAACCTATTTCTCTTTGATTGGACAGCCCTCTTGAGATCTAAGGGCAGACCTTGGTGTTTGAGGCCCACCCTTCCAACTTTATGGACCTGGTATTGATTTTTCCTTGTGGTGCCTTTGTCTTTACAGCGATGGAGGAGCTGGATGGAGACGAGGTGCGGGTGTCCTCCAGAGGGCGTTTTGCAGAGAGGGACATCGTTCAGGTATTCATCTTCATTCTTTTCAACTCTCAGGTTAGACTCGACTATATGTCTGCTCACAGCAGCAGCACTGAGGAGTTATTCCCACAGGAGAGTGGTTTCCAAGTTCCAACATTGCAATAACAGGATTTTATTTTTACTTCAGATGTCTGACTCTTCTGTGTAGACTGAAGGAGGTCATGGAGACAATTTCAAACACATATGCGCAGACAAAAGTTATGTTTCTGCAAGTCTGTTGCTGTCTTACTCTCATGAATTCAAAGCCTCAGAATCAGCTCACAATGTCCTTAAATTTAAAGAAAATATATAATCATCTGAAAAATTTAAAGTCTAAAGGTAAATGTCAAACACAGTATCTTGGACTTGATCTGGAAAAAGTCCTTTGATCCAAAACAAAAGTCTACCTGAACATCCATCCTATTTTTGTGAACAGGATGTCTGGTAACATCTGGAGTAAACGTTAATAAATGTAATTTAAACTTTAGATTTTCAGGCTAATGAAACTTAAATCAAAGTTTTTTTTAGAGGGATTCAATAGTTTGGTTTAGGAATCATATCAGTATGAAAACCACCCACTCTTAACTCTTTTCCATCAAGTTTTCTTAAAGCACATTGAGTTACTGACCTCATGAAAATCATCTTGTATGAGTTAAGATGATGGTCTTTTATAAAGAGGTGAGATAAAATGCATTAACTTTTTCTTAATCACCAAAAGTCACCAGCGTGTCACCTGACAATGATTAAAATGTCCTCTCATCTGCTTATTTCAGTCCATCAAGGCCAAACTGAAAGCTTCGCACTTAGATTGTTGATGTCTGCAGCTGTAAAGATGGCAATGAAACAGACACTCTGCAGTATCTCTACAGCAGATATAAAAGCGAGCAGAATCCTTCCTGTCTGATTGTTTTCTACCTTTACAGCTTCAGTTTCACTTTCTACCATCTGCTGCTGCAGATGTCCTCAGTTAAAAGCATTAAACACTCCTCTATGCCCTCTAAACTCTTCACCTGAAACTACTCAGAGGAAAAGCTTTCTTTCATGATCTTTTCACTTCTTCTTCTTTTTGTTAACACATCCTGCTGCAGTTTTGTGCCTGAATGAAGAGAATAAAATAGTTAAACTCTGGGTGTTAGGGGAACTCACCTTGACCTCTCTCTGAGTCTGTTTGATTCTCAAAGCAATTTCCAAAGAGAGCTGATTGGTCAGGAGGTGGTGCTTTTAGGCTCATTGATCTCATATAATAAAAGCATAAAACCTGCTTCAGACCAGGTTAGCTTCTTAGCATAAGTTACCATGGTGATTTATCCCGTTAAGAAGTGAACCAGCACCATGGAATGGAAGATCCTGGGTTAACCTGGAAGTTACCTCAATAAGAGAAAATCCAACATCTGGCCTATAGAAAGGTCTGAGAGCTTGCAAGGAACATGACAGCCCATTGTGAAATAAGCCTTACTATGAAAAACACCATGATTTTGCCAACAACAGCCTACTTTATTCCATTTTGATTTGCCTTGTTAAACACTGTTTTCAGGGGAAAATTTCCGAATGAGTTGGGGTTCTCATCTCAACTTAGCTCAACTCAACTCAACTGACATGACAAACATGTTTTCATTGCTAAAGGAAGTGTGACATATTAGTCACATAGTGAGACAAACTCTACAGATGTGAAACCAGCATGCATTGCAAAAGACTGTAATTAAAATAGGAATTCAGATAAACCTAATGCTGTTCAATAAGCACCACACTGACACTGCCCCAAGAAAGGTCGGGTTCGTTTTGTTCCCGTTTTTTTTGATAGTTTTTGTTTTACCAGCAGCCGTTGCAGCAGTCTTATCCTTTTCCACTCCAAATAAATGTCACTCCCATAATAAATGTTCCTTTATTTGTTTTTATTAGTTTCTTTTTAGTGGGTACTATCCCCTTTTTTTTGTTGTTGGTTTGTTAGCTTTAGTTTTTTGTCAAACTGCTCCTGTTACCTACTTCGTAACCAGCACTGACCTCTACCAACTCAACTGAGCTGCCTGGCCAAGGCAGCCCCTTTTAAATGTTTCAAGCCCCTCCCTCCAGGCTCACAGGAAAAAAAACACACACAAAAAAAAATCCCTTTTAGGGCTACCATACCCTGCTTTAAATTCCCACACACAGGCAGAAATACTCCCAGTTTAAACAGAATATTTTCAACTCATCAAACAACTTATAAACACAATAAACAACCAAATAATCATCAAAAAGAGAAAACAATCAATCAATCCACCCATGTGACCAAAAAATCCCGCGCAATGAACAATAAATGCGGAAGCACCGCAGGCGTCCGTCCTTTGCCTCAGATGGGGAGGGCGGCCATTCACGAGGACGACGCACACACACACACACACACACACATACTTACGCATTTCGTCGAGACGGGTCCACACGTGGGGACCATCTCAAATGTTGCCTTCTTTCACTCAAATTAGACAAAACCCCCCTGTAACAATAATAACACCCACACGCAGAGACTCACACACAAACACACACACACACACACTGCGTGCGCGCTGAGTTGCCGGTGACGGAGCCGCTCCGTCACAACACACATACACACATACACACACACACACACACACACACACACACACACACACACACACAAATAGATAGATAGATAGATAGATAGATAGATAGATAGATAGATAGATAGATAGATAGATAGATAGATAGATAGATAGATAGGCATGTGCTGTCAGTTTAATATGGCCTTCATCCCCAGAGGAAGTTTTATTTTTATTTTTATTTTTTTTTAATCACATATAAATTGATTCGGCCTCTCATCATGTTTTTGTTGTTCACTGTGTGGGAGCTGGGAGGCTACAACATTATTCATCTGTATGTGGATTTGTCCTGCATTTATCGCAATGTGAAGATGTATGCATCATGTTTACATACGGATATTTGAATGTGTAATTGTCCTTTTGTTCTATAATATCCTTTAAATTTGTGCTTTCTATCTTGAAGAGTCACTTTGTTAGTTCAGTTTTGAAAAGAGATGATGGTTTACCTGCTTTGATTTATCCTTATTCAGTCAAGGAACACTTATCAAATGACACAACCCCCTGCACTGAGACAGGGCGTTGTCTCGCTGAGACAACAAACACATCAGAAAAAATAGGATTTGTTTCACTTCACACACTGGGGCCTATGTATTCTGAGGTTGAACTCGGTACAGTAATTCAGATTTGGACATTAACTTTTCTTTTTTACTTCTAGAGTTAGGTTATTCATCTGTTTTTGTAATGATTTGGATGGAGTAGATTGAAACCTGGTGCCACGTTTTGTCTGTGAGGATCCACTCAAATTGAAGGTGGTTCTAAAAACTAGAACACTAACATTTTGCTTTTCAAACCATCATGTTGGTGAATTTATGGAGGTAGTTTATTTAAAACATTAAGTTCATCTGGTTTTAAACATGTTAGAGTTTAATAAACTAATTAAGATTAGTAATATTTTTTCCCTAGCATTCAGTCTAAATCCAGCCTTCTACTGCATCACAATAATCCTAATCCTGGGGATTAAATTTAGATTGATCCTCAAAAGTTATGAACACCAGAAATAGGAGGTTTCATTCACATAATAATGAAGAGTCGTACTCGCTTACTTTTCGGAGGCACAATTTTACTGCCTGACACGTTTTTTAATGGTAACTACAAAAACTGTCTGAACAAAGCTGAGATGTTTATTTGCCGCTCCTGCCCTTTGAGACATTTTCTTCATTATCATTTTTCAACTAAACTCGAGAGAGAGCAGCTCTTTCTAAAAGTTTAGCTGCGAGTTTTATTGGGAGCGAGCTGTAACCCCGTCGGGGACTGATCACAACAGATCTGGCAGCTGCAAACAGCAATTTTAGAAACTCTTACAGAGATATGAAAACACAAATAGGGAGCAAATAGCAGCGAGTCTGATAACAATGTTTGTACAGTGTTGAGGATGGGCCAGTCAGCAGAAGGTACAATGATAAACGAGTGTTTACAACGATAAATTTAAAGAGCTTGAAGTTGGGAGAAGATTGCAAAACTGTAGCTCCAGCAGAATGTCTGTGGCTTTTTATTACAAGATAATATTCATTATAATTAAATAGCTCAAGGTTTGTTTAATTTCTGTCTTTGAACAGGTGTTAACATCTGCAGGTTGACCTCCTACAAGGGTTAATAACTGGATAATTGGTGCGTTTCTTTCTCAGGCTGTGTAAATATTGCAGTCATGTGTGCACAGCTGTCTGTTTTACTGACAGCAGCAATCTCTGTATGCTCACAGGAGTCGTTTAATTGCCTTTAGGACAACGATTGAATCAGGATGTTTACAGCAGATACAGATGTTCGATCTGTTTATATTTTCTTGCATTCTTAGTTATTGATTAAATATGATGGCATCCTTCAAAGCAGCATGATTGATTCTCTACGGTTCAACTAATATGGTACTTATTAGACTTAAAATACATAAATTAGTTGACATTTATTTCACAATATCTACCTTGAACATGTGTGCAGAGGCTTCCAGTCTACATTAGACAGGAATTGTTCATTCCAGTGCTTTGTTGTAAGGTGACTTACAGAAAGTAAAAATCCAGACACAGCCATTGACCGTAGGATGTTCAGCATCACATCATTTCCATCTTTTGTCAGCTTCAAAGCAAAAGATTGCCTCCCATGGGTGCTGCCATTTAAGGTAGAAGAACAAATTTAAGGGACATGTTGCTCAATCGAATCCAGGTGATTTATGGTGTTACTTTGAAATGCAACCCTTTTGTTTTACCTGGTTCTTTTTTTTCAGTTAACTTCACATTGTTGATGTAATTTGTCATAAAACTCACATTCATCACCTACAGTGCAATAACAGTGTCATCAAATCTATGTCTGTGCACAAGGTTTTTGAGACAAATAAACTTGGTTTTCTTCTTTTGGAGTCATAACCTGAGTTTTATCAGGTCAGACATATTAACATTCAAACGACACATCCTGCATGGCCAGAAAGATTAGATTCAGGTCTTGTTCTACGTCTTCGAGAAGGTCAAATGTGGTCAAGCTTCCAGTCTAATGATGTGAACATCTACACTTTATTTCTTTCGGTATCTAACTGTCCTTACTGGACCTCATACTGTGTGTGAATGTAAAACACTTTGAGTGTTCAGGAAACGATAAAGACACATTAAGTGCAGACCAATTAAAAAGTACTGTAGTCAGGACATCACTGAGTCAACAGCCTCTCGAACACAAAGCAGATCAAACTGAGACATAAACCTTGGACACTGTTTACATGAACACTTCACACACTGTGAGCACACAAAGTGAGGAGAGTGAAAGCACACAGACCTGATGATCTGTCAGCGATTTCGAAGGCTGCAGCAGGGGATGGGGATAAGTGGTTTGTAAAAATCTATGCAAGGATTCAGTGTGAGGCAGTGGTGGTCTTGTCAGTGTTGTAAAGGATTGATGTTTTTTTAAATCAACCACAGATGGAGCCCGATGGAGCAGATTAGAAACCTCACCTTTTAATACCCGTACCTTCAGCCTTACTCCCTAACTATCAAGATGTAGGAAACAAACACAAAACCAAGAGAACCTATGAGCAGGCAATTTTCAAATTTAACCAAACTGGAAAAAGGGTAAAAATGTCCAAGAAATAAATTCCCCAATGGCCTGAAAGTGCCATTCAATTTAAAAGTTCTCTGACAGTTTGCAGGAATGGGGACAAAATGTCCAGACTTTTTGCACAAATATTATGTGTAATATGGTATTATTACATGTCCCTCATAGAACAGAGTGATCTGGATTTTTTGAAGTTATCTACTTACAGGAATAGGTAAGAAACTTTTTTTTATTTATAAAGTCTTACCTTCCTGGCTTTTAATGCCTTTAATCAGAGAGGATAGGACAGTGGATAGAGTTGGCAACGGGGATAGTGGGGAGTGATATGCGAGAAAGGTGCTGAAGGCTGGATTCAGAAACAGGCTGCCTCATGGGGCAACAAACTCACCAGCCGTACTGTGTGGGCTGATAGATGAACAAGTGTTACAGACCTATGCTGTTTTTTTAACCAGGCTGTAAATATGTGTTTGATGCTGTAAAAGTCAGGGTTTTCTTTTTGGTTTGTCATGTATGTGGTTATCGGTCCCCCATGGGGATGCTCGTTGAACTACAATTTTTAGCATTTCCTCAAAGATTTCATCTTAATCTTAAACCAGATGATGCCCTTGGGGCGCCACTTAGACCACCAGGCTACACCCCCAGGTAACCTTGAATAGGACTGACTCTCTGATGAGTTTCTGCAACCCATCCATCAATTCCAATTCCTCCTAGTTGTTGTTCTCTCTTCCCCAACAACATAAATACCTGCTTCCCTCTCCAGCTATTTGGAAGTGATGAAACTTCTTGGTTGAGACGTGAAATGTCATGGACTCTAAACAGTCCAGCTGGCTTTTCTTTTCTTTTTTTTTTCTCTTTTTAAATCTTCAAAATCACCATGGTCTGAATGAATAAGAATCTACAGCTCTGGAAAAAATTCAGAGACCACTGCAAATTTTCCAGTTTCTCTAATTTTGCTATTTATAGGTATTTGTTTGAATAAAATTTTCAAATATGTAGAGATGCTGATTTCTGAAAAATTTGCTGTGGTCTCTTAATTTTTTTCCAGAGCTTTATATGGACATATTGTACTTTTCAAAGTGAACTCTTGATTTGGGATTTACAAAGTGCAAAATAAAAACTAGCAGGAAAAAAATTATTCAGGAACTTCAACCTAACCTATTTTTCTCACACTGATGCTCTCTTGCTGGTTAGACTTGATATTTTATCACAGGAGAGATCTTCTGACTCAATTTGGAGCTCATCTCACCCAAAAAACTCCACACCTTCTAATTCATGTAGATTTTAAAGCACAGACTCATACTGTTACATGTTTAAAATTGCATGCAAGTATTTGTACTTGAGTATTTTCAGTACTTGTATGCCCTTGTCAGAGAAAGCATCCTCAAACCAAAGGATTATTCTTGGACAGATCTTGTCAAACACTTTCTGAATCAACACCTGTGCAGCTATTAGAGGAAAAAAGATGAATTTATACTTTCATATGGACATTTGTCTTTGTGGGCATGTTACAGCCAGCTTTGTGATTGTAATAAAGAAGTAAACTGAAGCATTTCCAGACTTTGTAAAGTTTATTTATTAATATTGAGCGTAATTTATGAAAAACATAACGCAATAAAGTTAGTCCTATTTATAACACTTTGTTGGAGAATTTATCGGTTTTTATTGCAAGGTTGATCTCAGAAATGGGCAGAAAATGTGAAAAAATGGGTAATAGAATCTAAAATATTCCTGTATTTCGTCCTTAGTTTGTTCCATTCAGAGACTACATCGACAGATCTGGAAACCAGGTCCTAAGCATGGCCCGACTGGCTAAAGACGTCCTCGCCGAGATCCCCGACCAGCTGCTGTCTTTCATGAAGAGCAGAGGAATTGAACCGCGACCGGCCCTCTCTTCCTCACCGCTCCCGGAGCTGCACCGACATATCTGACCCCTAACGCGTCAATTCACAGCCGCTCATCTCTGCTTGTCTCTTTTGCCTCCTCTGCTCAGCCGTGCTCTGCTCTCCCACAGTTATTTGTCACTTAAAAGGAGCAGCAGGATCGACCCGTGACTCGCCCTCCTACTCTCTTATCATCGTAAAAGCTAAACAGGCGCATCATACCGACACGGTGGGGGCTCGCCCCTGACTCACCTGCTGCTCTTCCTCTTGAACTCACCCTGTTACACTTCACGTCTACCGTGTGGAAGAAGAGTGAGACTGAACCGTGACTGCCCCTCTCCTGCCCTCTGAAACCATTCACAGACTTTCTGAATCCCTTTCCCTTCACTCCTCCTGGACATTTTGTCCTCACTCTGTTGACACAGGTCACATTTGGCAGGAGTCCCAGGAAGTGTCAGACATTAGATGAAATTGAGCTTAGTCCCCATAAAACCTGGATGAGCTGAATACAGCAGCTTGTATGGGACGCTTTGGGGCTGGTTTTGGCCAAGTTCTGACTATTTAAGAGTAATTGGTCACCGTGTGGACAGGTGTTTGTGATTTATACTCCATGACCGTCATTATCCTTGGGCTGTGCCAAATCTGAACTGAAATAGAAGCTGTCAAACATTTAGCTCTATCCTAAAGCTTCTCAAACTGAGAGAAACGACTCTCCCAGAGGATTTAGACGACTGGAGGCAGAGGAGATGCCTGAGGTGAGAGGGACAGGTGCATTCTGGGATTTTAAAGCAATGAAAGATGGTAGTTTGTAGTTTGAGCAGTTGATGCAGTAAAGAGTTGGAGCTGCAGTAGTGGCAGGGACAGATCATGTAAAAGTTGTACTTTAACTCTTTCATGCACTGCTTCTTTTAGAGGCATGAACATCGTGGTGTTATATCCAAACTGGATCACTAACCTTCTAAATGTGTTTTCCTATTCAAAATAAATCTTGCTTCTACACCTTTGCTGTCATCCAAAATCAAATAGTTGCAGGAAAAAATGCTGAATAGCTGATGACCAGGCACATCACAAATTAAAATGGGGAATGCAATTTACTTTTTATGACCCTGTGGGTAAAACTTTATTTCATATTTGTAATTTCTTCATTTGCTGTGGCTTTTCTGCGAAATGGGATATTGGATTTTAATTCAAGTTCATTCCAATCTTTTATGATTTATCATAAAAATTGATTTAGTTCACACTCAGATTGATTTATTTTGAAAAAGTCTGCAGGGTTTATCATTTTCTCAGTTTACCGATATTCTAATATGTACTAATTAAAGCTGCCAGCCACTCTGATTACATGGCCAACTTGAAATTTTAATGCAAAATAATGTCAGTGCATAAAAAATTGTTGCGCCTGTAAGCCCAGATCTAATTGCAGGATTAGAAATCAGAGATCAGTATTGAGCAATCGTGTTACCAGAGCAGCAACACAGAAAAACAGTCTGTATCGAGAGCAAAAGCAGGGAAAACTCAGTCTGCTGTAGACACATCCCAGATTACAACTGTGCTAAACTGAGGCTTATTTGTTCATCCACCTTAAAAACAGATATCTACATTTGAGTACACCTCACAAACTTTCTTCTGTCAAATATCCAAACTTGAGCAACAACCTTGCGCCATACTCTGTCAAGAGAAACAGCTTCTTTAAGTTTCCTACATCCTGGAATGCATCGGAACATTATTCTGACCTCACTTTAACCAAGAAGTATTTTAGAAGCTGTTTTCTTCTCCTTTTTGACGGGGGACATGACAAAATTAGCAATTTTTCCTTCGGCCAATCAATGAAACTGTTATGCCTTTTATTTAGGGAGGCACAATGGATAGAGCAGGAAAAGGGGTGAGAGTGGGGAATAGTATTGGGAGAAGAGGCTACAGGATGGGCAACATCAACCTTATCACAGATTCTTTTCAGCTTTAAGTGAGGAAGAATGAAAAAAGGAAGTTTCTGCTGGGAGTCGTTCTTTTGGCTGCACTAAAATTGTTGAAATGGGAACATCAGGTTCTTGAAACATGTTGCGAATCGTTCATATTGTGAAATTGCTGAAACACGGTGTCCTGTTGAGGCAAGCAAAACTTATTCACCTGATTTTATTGATTTAAAAAAGCAACTATTTTCATAATAGCTTTTCACGCAGAGGCTAAATGATTCATGCATGAAAGGTTAAGGTAGGACAACGACTTATGTCCCACTGCTGCAGCGCGGACTGGTAATAAAACTCGTACCTGTTCTGAGTCACAACTCAGTCAAATCTCAATTATGACACAAAAGACAAACATATTTTTAGATTCCGGTGTATCAGAGCATTATTATTTCCATCACCATAAATGAATATAAATTGGCTCATTAATCAACTAAGCAACCAGATGAATTAGTAACGAGGACAAATTTCAGGAGACTTCAGGAGTTTCTGATGTGGACGTCACACAGAGAGCAGCAGACAAGTGTTGGCAGGTCACGTGTGAGGTTTCTGTTCATCATTACCATTCGCACACACACACACTTCTTCAAACACACACCTCTCTCTGCCGTGACACACCCACCCTCTCTTTTCTCAGCATGAGCTGATGCCGGGTGCCGATTCCCCTCCTGCTGTCAGAGAAATGCCAGTCTCTCTCCGGCTGCCCTGCAGAGAGGAGTAGGAGGAGGAAGGAAGGATGAGATGGGAAGAGAAGAGGGCAGAGAAAATAGAAGAGGGGTGAAGGTGGAGAAAACAGGGAGGGGTGGATACAAAACAATCAAAAGCAAGGCCAGAAGAGAGTGAAGGAAAGAGACTGAGACTGACAAGGACACAACAACGATGAGGACTGTCAGGAGGAGGGAGAAATGAGTGACAGCTGCAGATGAGGGTTTGAGACACCAACAGAGGAAGACGACAGCTCTGTTTAATGTTTCTTTGCCTGATACGTCTTTGTATGAATGTTTTTAATCTTGCAAAACAAAGAAGGCCACATGCACATTCTTCAAAAAGCAATATACCTGACTCCCTGTGAAATGTCTCCCCTATGCATGCCCCCCTTCCCCTGCCTCTCTCTGTCCTGGTCCCCTGCCATGACTTGACATTTCAGTCCTAGGCTGACTAGAGCTATGTATAAAGTGTGCAAACTCTGCCATCTAGTGTTCATCATATGTACAGCAGGGTATCTTTTATTATGCATGAAAACTGTACATTCAGACACTATAGCTCACTGAACACAGATGCATGACCTGATGCAACAGTCCTTGATTGATCCAGGCATCTGAATAATAAAGTTATGTGTTGATTATGAAGAAAATCTGCTACTCAGCTGTGTCCTGATGTGATATGTGACTTTTAAAGATGTTTTGTTGAAGTCGGAATACTGATGGTGTTGATGCTGTTTCATGTGCAGTGTAAGTGCTCTTGTTGTTTTTTATGAACTTGTTTTTGCATGTTGAGGAAAAATGTGTTGCATTGTTCAGCTGGTTGTTGTTCCTGTATCTGTTGAAAAAAAAAAAGCTGATACTCACTCTGATGCTGAATATATCTTGAAGTATTATGCATTTTTCTCTTGTCACTTAACTTGTCATTTGTAGGTTTCCTGTCGTGTTTGCTTCCTGTGTTGCAGAAGTAGTTATATTTAATACTAAGGGAAAACTTGTGAACCTATCAACCAAGAGACTTGTATTTTTGATATTCAGTAATGAAAGCCTGTTTCCAGGCTCATAAAATCAACAGAAACGTGAGTTTGTAGCCATCAGTGGTTTAAAAACTGAATTCTGAGGACACTTAAAGAATGTAGTCGATTTTTGTACAAGAGCTTTTTGTCATCTTCTGTCTGTTTCTCTGTTTTGTGTAAATGTGTGTCAAAGTGTTTAATAAAGGATAATGGATACAGAATCACAAGCTATTAAATATGATTCCCACCCAGAGCAGTCTCAAAAAAAATGTGTGACACAACTAGGTCCTAAAAACAGTGAAGGCAAAGTCAAGAAGATAGGAATTAAAGTCCCTTGAGAAGCTGTGATAGCTTAAATGGACCTCTGAATGTTTCAAAAAGTTTATTTACGTCTGAAGAGTGTGCTTGGACAGTGGAGTGAGATGGTGTAGAGATCATCTAAAAGCAAAATCTACAGAAAGGAGACTTGGGTTGAGCGCTTGAACCATGTGTACTGTCTAATTTAATTTGACACAGGTATGAAAGCGGCTTTATGGTGGGTGCAGTGATTAGCACTGTTGTCTTCCTAAATTTGATCTCCTGACTGGGAAAGAGCCTTGCTAAGTTGAGTTTGCATGTTCCCCCTGTGCTCATGTCTCCAACAGCCTCCCACAGTCTTAGGGTGAAATTATCAGGGTGATTGTTCACCCTGAACTGCCTGATAGTCTGCCAACCTGTCTCCCCAAATGACCATTGGAATTGGCTCTTAGTCACCTCAAAAATGGGAAAGCACATATGACAAAATTACCAATCTGCTATAAAAACACAAATGTGTAATAATGATAACTTTTTGTTGAAGCACTTTTAAAAAAAATGTTTATGATTAACAGGAATAAGGACACATTTAGCAAAATGCGGTGATTAAACTGTTGGATTTCCTACACATATATAGTACATATAAAATTGTGCCCTTCTTGTCCGTATGCTAAGCTTGTATTTCACCATTTTCACTTTTTTCAGCTCTAAAAATTCATAGTTATCACACATGTACTGCTACGTCTACGGTGGCTGATAGGTTTCAGATGCTTCCCAAATCAAAAACACTTTGCAAAAGGAAAAAAAAAAAACACAACCACACTAACGAAAACAGGGCGGCAAACAACAAAATAATGGAATTAAAGCAACACCACAAGTTAAAAGAGGTCAACTTGATTGGTTCCCTAACAGAAACCTATCCCAGTGGATACAGTAAAGTTATGAAAGTAATGAAAACATTGTCTTTCTGTTAGAAAACCGCTGACCTCTTTTAACTTCTGCTGTGTTGTGGCGTTTGCCTTTGGTGTTTTCGTTGGCGTGGTTATTTTTTTTGTTTCTCTTTTTGCAAAAGTTTTGTTACTTGTAAATCCTCTGACACCAACAAGTCATATACTTCAGGTAGGGCAAGAAAAGAAAAAAAGATATTGCTTAAATAATATCCAGAGGGGAAATTCTACAATACAACTATGGCAGGTGGGAGAATACAGTAAAATATGTGAGGATAAACAATAAAAGAAATCAATAAAACTTGTATTTAAAAGTATAAGATGCCCTCTGTTAAAAGATTAAATGACTTTTGTTTTAAAAAAAAGCTGCAAGATTCACACATGGGTAATATAAATATGCTATGAGGTTTAAGAGGGAAATACACAAGGTGCACTGTGAGGTGTTATTGGTATCAAGTGTAATATTAAAAAAAATACAATAAGGTGTGCAGCAAGGGGAAAAAGCATTTAATGCATTAAAGTGTTTGTGGTGCAGTTTGAATAAAATTTTAAAACGTATAGTTAAAAAATGGAGCAGTACAGTACAAAAAAAAAATCATTATTACAATGATTGTTCTTTGGATGCAAAGTTAAACTGTTGGAGAGTTGTTTTACTCCTTTTTGTTTATGATACTTTAAAGAAGTGACAAGAGGATGTTTGCTGGTGGTGCATGCAAGCTGTCAACACGTGTGCATAGTTTATGCATCACCTTATCAGTGGTGAATTTCAGCAGAAATGCCATATCAACAGATTTGTTTTGGGGCTTTATCAGCTGATACAGATGAGATGCAGGAAATATTAGATCAGACTCAAGAGTGTTCCTTACTCCTTTGAGGTCCATCAGTGGTCAGGTGTTGTAACTGCAAGTCAGTTTTGTCTAAGGACACCAAAGGACGCCGACGTATCCTGTCAATCCTCCCATACTGAAAAATGATATCCAGTTACATGTGAGTAAAAGTATGCATATTTTTTAAATAAAAAGTATTTAGTTATGATTAACAGTGTGACCACAGAAAAATGTGTGAAAATTTGCTGCAATGCTATGCAAAACTTAAAAAAGGTACACTTATTCCTGGAATGAATAGGGAGAAAAAAAACTGTTAATTCATTTTTACAGTTCAAACTGTTTTGTGATGAATGCTCAGGTTCATGTAGTCCACTTAGGCAAATATGTCTGTAATGCTATGAAAAATATCAACTACTTGAAGAAAAAAAAAAAAAAAAGGATTTTTTTTTTTTAAGGGATTCTTATTTTCGTGAAAACCAGTCTGAGGACTATGTTTGCAATTATATGGCACGTAGGAAAAGGACAGTCCAAAAAAGTGTCATGTACAATGTCTACAAGCATAGTCGAGGTGGCACAAACAGTCAGAGGACCAACTGACTTTCAATCAAATTGAGTCGTAAAGGTGCTACCGTAGGTAGTAACACTCCGGATAGAAACCAAAGCTTGACGTCACAAAGGCTACATCCATGTTTAAAACAGTCTATGGCATTAACATGTGCATGTAATTAAAAATGAGAACAAGTCTGTCCTCAGGGAACTGACAAACAAGCTGTTTGTTGTTTAAGGTTGCTTCAATCTAGACGTTAGCAAAGGGGGAGAAAAAGTGACTCAACAGATCGTTGCATTCGCACAGAGGAACAGTCGGTTCCGGACGTGCTGTGACAGCCTATTAAAGCTAATGACTTAAAGAGGGTGAGGAGAAGTTCTGCTGCGATGTAAACATGCTGCTAAAGGAGCTGTTTGAAGCAGGCAGAGGCAGGGAGAGGACTCATTCATTCATTCATCCTTTCATTCAGTCAGAGAAACTGAGGGCTACACTGTGGAGAGTTCAAACATGACAGAAAGATCATTTCACTTGCACTTCACACATCCTCATCCATCTCCTCAGGCTCTGCTCAACAACAAGCAGCTCCTGAGGTCATTATGTTCCTTTTTTTTCTGCCTAAACATAATTTTTTATGAGTGTGTGGAAAGAAACGAGGAACAACATCTGGCAGAAACGTGTGTTTTTTAAAGGGACTGAACAAACCAGGTTTTGTGGGACTTTGGGTAATAGGTCAGAGAGGCTTAGCTCAGGGAAACTTTGGGCAAATATAAATGAAGCCTTCAAGCTTGACAGAAAAAAAGAAAACGGAGGCACACTTGAAGTTTTAAGCAGACTACTTAAGAGCTACTGGAGCTGGAGCAGCTACTGTTGGATTCTTCCTCACAGTGTTAAAATAAATTGCTTTAACTAGTGGTTTATACAAAGTCCAGTGATGGTTTTGTGCAGGATCCAGTGTGGTTTCCTCAAACATCAACCATAACCAGCTTTGAACAAAGCTCAGCAATGTTGTAAGATGATTTATGAGAGTACAGAATGGTCGTGCTTAATTAAAAGTGACGTTTTCCGCTGCACAAGTTAGCAATTTAGTGCTGAGTAAATAATCAAAGACGTAATCGCGTCAGGTTTTAAAAGACTCAGTAAAAGGAGCAGTAGTATAACCAATAACAACAATGTGGCTTCTCTGTTTTTCCACTTACCTCACTGCAGAGCTGCTTTAATAAAACAGCTTTCTGTTGTTGTTATGCTGTCACGACTGAGAGGTGCTGCGGACGGAGTTACAAACCAAAAAGAGGCACAGCCAAGTCAGCACAATCACACGCTGTTAATCCATAAAGTGTCTCTTTAATGGGTCTGTATTGATTCTTTTTAAGGTACAGTTCAAACAACAATGTATTAAACACTCTGGACTTACCTGCAGAGAGTCAGGTGTGTTCATACTTGTCTGTATAACTTCAAGAAAACTTTTGCCCTCTACTTACATGAGTTTGCCAGGAGCACCAAAAGTGTTTATTAGCAGTAAGTGGCAAATACTCACCTCTTGAGTTGTGTCCAAACCAAACACTATCCTGTTAGAGCTCCTGACATCATCCAGGGGGCACAGTTTGGTTCATCTCCCCTCCTCCTCTAACAAACTGTGTTTGACTTCAGTAATTTTCATTTAAATGCTGCTTTGAGCACCTTGATGCACCTCAGTCTCCTGTTTGATGAGTGTATAGATCAGACTTTGTAACATGAGGCCTCTGAACCAGACATGGCTCCCCATGACTATGCTCATTTCTGACTTTCTACTAGATTTCTGAGGAAAAAGATACTCACCGTGTCCCCAAACATAAGCTTTCCCTGGACTCCAAATCCAAACAGCCTTTTAAGTAAATCTGTTGGACTATTTTGACCGTTGGTGCAGTTTTGTGCCACAAAGATTAGCCTACTCTGCCAGTTTCTACAAACTTAAAAAAAAAAACAAAAAAAAAAACAATCACCCTCTGATGCATGAACTATGAAAGTAAGTGTCAGGATTTTTCCCTTGAGTGTTTTATTTGTATTAAGGCATGAAAAAAAGTTTTCCCATTTTTTTTTCTCAAATATTTGTAACTGAGCATTCAACATAAAACAGTGTGAACTTAATGTAAATATGACTTTTTTCCCCCTTTGTTTGACCTCTTTTTTTCTCTTTTTCTTTGGTAATTTCATGAATAATCTTTTTTTAATGTTTTGCAGAACTTTTTAACTCTCTTTAATCCGTTTTAACACTGATTAATTTAAAGTTTATAAGCTTTTTAACCCTCAAATGTTTGTCTATAACATGTTCAAATATATATGTTTGGGAAAAAACATGAATTTCCACCACATGAACCACTGAATTTAGGAGTAAACAACTTCTAAATAGATGCCCACTGTGGTGACCACTATGCACCACAGGGTTAAGTGTGACAAACTGAAAAAAGAAAATACATATACATTACAAATTAAAAGAAAAAGAAAAAAGAATAAGTTTATTCCAATATTTAAAATCTGTAGAAACTATACAGTCAGTAATCAATTGTCAAAGCCTTAGGAAACAGTAATTATCAAATATCTAGTGTTTTGAGTGGTCACGAAGACAAGAAAATCACTGTTTGCATCTTTATTTTTTACATTTCTGTGTGGCCTCCTTACTGTTTAAAATGAAAAAAGGTATCAAGGCCTGAATTGCACAGAGCCATTAAAGACATGATCTCTTTCTGTCACCTGTGTTGGTTCATCTGACTCCACTGAGGGGCAGCTTCAAAGCATCTAACATATATAGCTGGGGTCAGGATGATCACCCCCCATGACAAAAAGAAAACCCAAAATGCTAATAAATAGAGAAGTGAATTTTCAATACAGCTTTTCGAAACATTCTAGTTTTATTTTGGATTCTAACATTAATTTACTTTGCAAAAAGAAAAAAGAAAACTTACAAAAAAATTTTTTTTGAAATAGTCCCTGACACATCCCCTATGGCAAATCCTGCAAGGTCCTCCAGATTCGGTATTTTGGTCGAGACTCTGGTTTCTTCTGCCCACTTACAGATTTTCAGTGGGATTCATGTCAGGGCTTTGTGCAGATCAGTGAGTGAGGTTCACTTTGGTTCTCTGGAGCTAATTCCTCACCAGAAACAACATCTGCTTGGGCTTGTCATCGATCCAAACCTGAAAAGCTAAAATTTCACAGGGGGTTGACTGCAATTTAGTTTTTGCACTTTTTCATCTTTTGGGGCCTGAAAGCTAAGTTTCTTTGACCTTCATGTGGTATTTAAAAAAAAAAAAAAAAAAACATTTTCCCTTGCCAACTTCTTCTTCTTCAGCCAATTGATTTCTGTTCAAATAAACTTAATCCTTTTGACTACTGCAAAGAGTTATTAAGTAGCAATGCAAAGAGTCATATAGAATCCATTCAGGGGGCTGTTATTATTTATTTATTCATTGACCGAATAGATGTCTACTAGTGTCTTGATGACCGGATCACACTGATGAGGACACAACCTGCTTTTTGTTCCACCCCTGCTTTGCAGATTGACTCTGGGATGGTTTAATAAAGGTCTGCTTCATTTTTCTGAACATATTTTTCTTTTGCAGACAAGAAAAGCAAACAATGATTGTAATAATTTGCTTGTTTTCAATTGAATTTAAGGTCGACTGCTTCTGCTGTAGCAGCACTACATCAGGAGTTTCTGACATGCTGCAGAACAGGAATGAATCTGTTTGTATTATTTGTATTGCTCTGCCTTAATTTGGGCGTGTAACATCTTAACAGTAGCCTCTTGTGTGAATACAGTCCTTGAAAAGCTGTCTTCACTTTACTTTTGAACATTGTTTGCCCAGAAAACAGCCTTTCCCATCTCTTCCTCCTCCTCTTCTGAAGCCAGACCAAAGAAATCTTAGTCCAAGCTTTAGCAGAGAAATGAAGTGATATCAATCTTCTTCTTGAGCTCTTGGCAAAGATGCAACAAGTGCATTTCTTAAAGTGTGTTTACCCTGACACAGATGAATGTGATAAATATGATAAGAGACATTCAGCTCCCTCTGCTTTCTCATGAGAAGGTAATCCTCTTACCACAACAAAGGGAAGTGATGGTTGGCTAAGAGGCTGATGTGTCATGTCTCCAACGCGGCTACAATTTTACTAACAACATACTTGAAGGACATTTTGATCGTAAATATTTTGCTTTATCATTTCAGTAAATCCATTTTATTACAGCTCATGGTTACATACTGAGAATTTATGATTCCAGGCTGCCCAGTACAGAAGTTTTTTTGATTACATGTATCTTCCCCATCACATAAACCTTCTTTCCCTTCCCTGAGTCTGTGAATAGGCAGACAGAATTTAAAGCCATTAAATGAGCTGGCCACCATCATGTCTCTAAACCATTTTTAGATCAGAGCAGATGGAGAGGAAGGGGATATATAATACTCCTGTTTGGGAGTTTGAATGAAGGCGAAGCTTTGTTCTCCGTGTCTGTAAACGGTTTGGATTAGGACTACAGATCCAGGACTTGGAGGCATTATATTCTCTGTGGAGCATGGCAGTAGCCATGACAGCAACACCAAACACTGCTGCCTCTGTCCTGGAAAAACAGCCGTATCTGGGACCTGAGGAGTTTTGGAAACAATAGTGATGACCATTGACTTTATTATTACTTTTTACATCAAAGTGGATCCCATCTGCAAAAGGTCATGTCATTTAATAATCCATAAAGTTAAGACTCACTCTATTTTGATCTGTGGTTTCTCATGGAGAACTGAGAACTTTTCTTTCTGCTGTTTTATCTCTGCCAGCAAAGTTTGGGTTAGTAGTTGGCTCCAGAGTGGATGATGCATGTGCCAGTTTTAAAGGAGTTGTGAGGAGTTTTTGGTCTCTTTCTCATACCGATGACCCATTATGAGCAAAAGCAATAGAAGTGTCTCTGCTTTGAGCTCCCTCGTTAAAGTAAGGTAAGTTATCAGGTGGGAGGGTTTTTTGATATATATTTTTAGTATGGGTCACCTACTATATACAGCACCAGGTGACTGCAGCTTATCAAAAGTTTTTAAAAGAACAGCATTGTCAAGACCATGTCAGAAACCCTTTTTTCAGTGTTGTTGCCAAAACAAAAAACAAAAAAAAGAAAGAAAGCTCAGCTCCTGACGCTTGTTGTTGACGACAGAATTAGTTTGTGGCCTTGGAAGATGAGTTATGAACTCTGACCTACACCTGGTGTTTTTATAGGTTAAACAAACTTGACAAGAAGAGAAGTAAACAAGTTCAGGACGTATGGATCCAGAGTGATGTGGGTCAGTCTCACTCCCCCTCCCCTTCAGAGAGTCTTTTTACTTTTCAGGAAAGAAAAACAAAACAGATGTCATAAAATAGTCAGATAAAACACTGAGGAGCCTCCTGGTGAAACAGTGGACTCTGTTGCATATCCTGTGCGTCACAGTGACAGAGGTTGTGGTTCATTAACCTGCCTTGCTCTCTTTTTTTCTTCTCTCTTTAGCTTTGCAACATACCTGGACTCACTTCTGACCAAAGTGTCAAGTGTTACTTTGCTCAAACTCTACAGCCAACTTTCTCCCACAGACTTGTATTACCGTAACATTTCCACGGTATTACATAATCTGATTCATGTTATTCACTCAGAGGTAAAGAAATAAACATTGTCTCCATCTACAAAGAGTTGGTAGAGGGTGAAAACCGGACACAAAAACATGTATTTGAATGCTGCTGTCGGTAAGATGAATAGCATAATTAAGTCAGAACATTAAAACATAAACTTAAGTGAAGTTGTATTATTTTGTAAAGCACATTTACATAATAAATATATGGTGACTAATGTGCTGTTGGAGTGCAGTAGGGTGGTAAATGTACATTACATTGCAATAAAGGGCAGCATCATACACAGCAGTATGAGTATATAAAGAAAAAGACAAAAAATGCATTACAAAAAAAAAATTAAGCAAAAAAAGGTGCATATATTAGAAAACAAAATTGAAGAACTATAATACAGAAATGCTGGATGATATAAAAACAGCTAAATTATCATATATCAACGCTATGTTGACCACATTTCTTTCAGTGCAAAAGGGAAAATCAAATGTTTACAACATTAATTCTAAGAATTTATCTATTTAGTATGGGTCACCTACCTTATACAGCATCAAGTTACTGTAGCTTATCCAAAGCTAACAGCTAGCTACCTCAGTTGAAGTTACACCAAAGGCCTCAAACCAAATTATTACTTTAGTGTAAAAATCCCATTAATTTGTCCTCACCTATTTAATCCTGTTTTTCCCCCCTGCAAAATAAGTGCATATATTTCACTCTTTAGACATCTCCAGGAAAAAATATGTATGAATTTCTTATATTGTTACATGTTATTTAAGCTTCATATTTTATTTTCATTTCATTTCATTTTGTATTATCAATTTCCATATTATTATCGTACTATGTTACATTATGTTATTATTCCATTCTGTATTAATACTTGAAACATCATCCCAGAGTCATATCAAAACTTCAAGAGATTCAACATGTAAAAAAAAACAAAACAATAAACCTGATTTTTTGCACTGGATATGTATTTGGACTCTAAACAATAACTTATAGAACTAATGCTACAGGACACTATATGGAATAAAGCTCACAGCTGGTAACAGTATTCATCTGTGTTTCAGGTTTTCTGCCTCTAGAGTTTCTCAGACCTGGAAGGTTTTGGAATGACCAAGCAAACCCTGAGAAAAATCTACCAACAACAGCTGTCATATTAACCTGCAAAATCCTTTCTAACTTACAAAAAAATCTGCTGCTGCTGCTGTCTGTCTTTATCAGGACTCAGGGACCTGTTGTGGTTCGGACATCTCATTAGGATGCTACCTGCATGCCTCCCTGTGCAGGTACAGCCAGGAAGTTCAGTTTGCACCATCTGTTGTAGTTACATCCCATAACCCCCTGGGAGACGCTGAAGGTTTTTGGGGAGGTTTTCTTTCCCTGCTTGAGCTGCAACTCAGGCATGGTGAAGCATAAAGCATAGCTGGATGAATAACTTACATTTATTTTGATGTGTGGATTTACAAATATTTTTTAAATGTCTGCACTGAATACATTTCTAATGATTATCCTACAAAAACACTGCATACTCTAAATGAAATGTCTGATGTGTTCAGATCTGAAGCTGAATGGAGGAGGGTTTTTTATGGTTATTAAAGAGACAGATTTGCATTTTTAAACCACTTAAGTAAACAAGCTCATCATCCAAGCTGGGTGTTTATATTTTTTTGTCATCATGAATTCCTGCAGCTCCTACCACTGGTGCCTGAACAGGCTATTTCATAACCTGCATCTCACATGGCAAAGATTTTAAGTTTGAAAGGAAGCAGAAAGAGATTTTTTTCAGATTAAAGAAAATTCTAATTGCACATGTGCTGGACCACAATAAAGACATAAAGGACCTTTTCTACAGGTGCACCGAATTCATAATGGAGCTGAAGTTCCTTACAGGAGCTTTAACATTATAACAGATGATGTAATTCATTTTAATCCACACCTGAGCAGTTTTAAGATCTCTTTACATGGTTGGTTTGCAAAAGAACAAACTGTACTAAGTCAGAGCAAAGGTTTGGTGTCATGCTCTGGCTCCATAAAGTAATTCCATACCTTAGAGTGTGAGTAAGTAGCTCTGTAGGCAAAAGGCGAGGACACTTAATCCATCAAATAGGATGAGACTTGCCAGTGTAACTAAAAGCCAACTAAGCTGTCTAAGAAGTGCATTAAACACAGGGGGTTGTCTGTACCGGTGTGTTTGTGTTGGTGTCAGCGGTTGTGGTAGTGGTTGGCTGGTGGGTCTGACGGGTTGAGGTTCTGCTTATTAAGAACTCATTGTGCAATTCTCTGAGGGAATCTTTGTTCCAAACAGTGGAAGAAAAACATCGCTGGTGGCAACGTCGCAGTCCCAGGAGACTGTCCAAACATAGAAGAAACAAAAACTTCAGGCAAAGGGTGAAGCGTCCTGCAATAAGTAAATCCCAAACTGAGCACATTTTAAAAACAAAACAGAGGTCACAACTGCACGAAAGTCTGATCATTTCACAACACATGAAAATCCCTGGATTAGATTGTTTAAAGTCAGGTTGAAAGAAACATTCAGCCACATTAAGTCAGTCACAGGATTGCTCCAATCACAAAGTGAACTCTTGTTTACATGGCGAGGTTTAAAGCTGCAGGGGTCTGGGGTCAGCTTGAGAGGCTAAAGCCGGTTACAGCCTGAACGCTCGACTCAAGGTTACAAACAGTTCACAGGGAGTAAACAACACAGTGCACAATCTGAAAGCTCCATTCAAGGATCCCTAAACTCCACCATCATGTTTGTTTTGAATTTTATTTTTGGTACCATGTTCTTGACAACCAGATTTGCCAAATTAGATAGCAATCTTACCACTTAGTGTTTATCTCTGGTGCTGCTTTGGCACATCACACATGTAACTAAGGGAAATAGATCAGTTTTATTCATTAGGGCCGTGTGTGGGCTTACATAATAAGTGTATGTAGGTGTTTGGTGTGAGTGGATTTCAGTAGAGCGAGCAAAAGCAATTAAAAGAAAAACCTTGATGAACTCCAAGAGGCTGAGCTTAGTGAGTCTAAAAGCTTAGACGCGTATTTATTGTGCTGTTTTATGAAGTGTTGCAGCTTTTCTGTGGTTGTTTTTTTGTCTACCTGCCCGAGAACAACACATGCAAACGAGCTGCTGGCTGATCCTGGTGAAATTACTCATGGCTGTGCAAAAATAAACAAAGAAAGCATTTTAAGACGATGCATTTGAAATAAATAGCAATCACAAAGATGGTAGATAAGGGTTTTTTATGATGAATTATAAAGAATTCCAGCCCTATTTGTGGAAGTTATTTTTGCACACAGGATAACAACTTGTGGAAATGGAATAATTAACCTTTTCAGTATGTCACAGGCTCAGCAGGATCCAAGTGAAACAAACTCAACCTCAAAAAGTGAAAGTTGTTCTGAGAAAACACTATTATTGAACACAGATTTGGATGATTTAATCCAATTTTTTTGTGATGTTATTAACATGAGTGGAGCGGCATGATGTGTTGGAGGAGTCACTTAACGATTATTGTTTTTTTGGATGCGTAAGGAGGAACAAACATCATTAACAAGATACATGGAATAACAACATCGACAGATAATGGTGTAAAATTACCGCTTTACTCGCTGGTTGAAATAATTCAACTGTAAATATTTGTACAACTGCATTTTGTGAAATAAACAACGATTAAATCACAACATCAATCACAGTGAGAGAGTTTGTCTGCACAAAATCATCTGGAAACAGGAGGAGAAACACTGACTGGTTGATGAAAATGGCGCTATACTGCGTGAAAGAACGTGAGGAAAACTTGAAATCACAGTTTGGACAAAACATGAAACGTGTTCAGTCATCAGGTAATCCAGTCTGAGTCTAGAAAACTGGACCACATTGACTTGATCCAGACACATTCTTCAAGGCATTACCATATCCAGGTCCTTCAGAGCTTTAAACGTGATGTCATATATTGTCCACAGGGGGCGCCAAACTCAACAGAAACTAAAACAGATCTTCAGTTTTCACAGCTTTCAATCAAATAAATGACTTTCTATATCAAATGCCTGGTTGAATCATTAACAGGGATAAAATTTAGTTTCTCCACAACCTTAAGGCCATTTGTCTGTTATTTGTGATGGTAATATTTCAGACTAAATGATCAACAATGACAAAAATGCTTTTATTTCACTAATGTAACATTTTCTTACATTTGGTTCCTGTAATCCAGCTCACTGAGGTCAAAATAATCCCAATTTGATGAATCAAAGATATCTCAATCCTACTCAAAAGTTTTCAGCAATCTCTTGTTCATGTCAAGTTGATTCTCTTTGTTGTTACTCCTGGTCTGATTAGGATTACAAGGACAATAAAGTGGTATCTTGTCTTAGCCTCTGAAATCCTGAACTGGAGTCTCCTTCATGGACAACAGAGAGTGGGAGCCTCTCTTGTTGCTGAGATCGGTCCCACTGTTAAGCAGCTCCTGAGGCCTTTGACACCCTGAAGGTCATTGGTGTTATCTATGCTGACCTGAAGTCAAAATCAATTTCAGCTTGTCATTGAGAACCTCTGAGGTAAAGGATGGGATGACGATGTAGACTGATGCCTTCATAACTCCTGAGATAATCCGTTAGAACATGTGGTCCCTGAGATGTGTCCTGTTCATGCTCTACATCTCCAGCTACCTGTTCAGGAGAAGATGTAGATATGGAGTGATGAAAAATATCCTCTCAAGGGTTGTGAACTCCCTGCAAGATGCAAAGGTGGTCACACCAGACATGGAAGAGTTCATCCTGATTCCAGAGCTTTTATGGGCTTCCTTATGTGTCTCCTGGATACAGACCCCCAGATGAGGATAAATTCTGGACAAACTCTGAAGAAACCATTTGTCTCCATGGTGTGACCATGTTTCGACTCCTTTGAGAAAATCAGCGATTTCATGTAGGAGGAGTCAGAGGACAAACTTACCATAGAAACAATAAATGTTAATATTTGTGATGGAGCTGAAATTGCTGCTGACGTCTCAGATGGGAGAGCTCCAGCTGAGGAAGAACCAAGTCCAGACTCTGATGATCCACCTAATGGTTCACCTGAAGAACAGACTCCAAAGAAAGAGAGGAGGAGCAGATACAAAAGAATGAGGATATCCTCCAATAAGGCCCTTTGATTTAAATGTGCTCTTACTGTGCCTGTTTGTGTGTGAAGATGACATGACAAAAATAAAACATCCAAAAACATGGGCTACAGTAAAAACTGTGGACTGCACAGTCTGCTAGATGTCAGGTTTTAGAGGTTCTGAGTTATAATGTTGTATTTATGTGTAAATGATCCTTTCCAACTTCATCAGAAGACAAATAAATGCAACCACAGGTGGTTTAACTTGACAACAGAGTAGAATGCAGAGGAGACTTTTATAGAGGCTAAAGTCAGTAAATGATGAAAAGTGTTGATAATAAATTCCTGAAATTCATATTGTCCCAAATCTAAAGATAGCAAGTTACAGTCATGAGGAAAGAAACCAGGAAATGTGTATGTTTTGGAGACTCAACTTAAAAATGACTCAGAATAGTTGCTTGTTAATCAGAATAATCGTTGATTCATTTAAGGGTTTGAGATATCAAAGGCAAATAAATTAAAATAAACAATTCAGCTTTTCTCAGCTTTGAGGTGAAGCTGCCAATGATGAGTCCATCAACACTTAACAGAGATGAAACTGCAGAGAAACAGCTCAGGTGAGGACACAGAAGGAAAAATGATGGTCTATTTATTCCAGATTTTGTTAAATTGAATAAGTTGTTGTTAAGCTAACAGGCCTGTGTACCCAAAGAGAACCTGTGCATGCAGAAAGACTTCGCTCGACTGCAGAGCTTTGGGAGTCACTGCATTTGTTCCAGACATAAATGCCATTTATTACAGTTACAGTATCAATATCAACACAATGTGAAGCAGAGTGGTGGCGATATCGGTGAGCAGTCACAGTTTCAGTAACAGCATTGGCAGAAGTAAGGAGGAGGAATCACATTATTAGTAACAGAAGGAGGAGAATAAACCACACTGACTCTGCACTGTACTAAAGTTAAAGTGAAACACCACTTATGTTTACGAGCAGGCTGACAGTGGGTCATTTGTACAAATGCTCTGTAGGTAATCTAACCTACGGGCAAATCAAATTAAGTCCGAGCTGGTGAAGTTACTCCAGCCATGCGTAGGTGTTTTATGAGGCCTTTTCAGTGGCAGTGAAAGCAAAACTTCTGTCACTGATGTTATTAGGAAGCCTGTAAACACACTCTCTCACCGATGAATGGCCCCCTCATTCACTCAGTCACTCCCAAGTTATTCAGCCGCAGTTATTTAAAACAGGCAAGAAGTTCAGGATGCTTTCCAAGCAACAAGGAGGGCAAATTTCTTGCATCAAGTGTAAATGGTGAAAATGATGTCTGACATTTCAAGAGGCTCTTATGCTCTTCCATATGACACAAAACATTATCACGATGGAGTATCACAGTATGTGATCACACAGGGCACTTCAACGAGTCCTATAAATATGTTTATCAGTGAGCAATACTGATTACCCTACAGTAACAGCACAACTAAATAACCTTCTTGATCTGTCCTTCCTTGTTATGGGGGCATGAGACTGATTCATACATCTTGGCACACACTCACATTTCCAAAACACACTCCCTCTTTGCACTGACGCCAGACTCTAAGGTCGGCCTCTCTGCAAGGAGAGCCAATGACGGCGCGCTGAGCAGGCGAGCCTTCATGAGCCGGCCCCTCTAATTTGCCTGCTATAACATACCCAACTGTGATCATGTGACGGGGAGAGAGAGAGAGAGAGAGAGAGAGAGAGAGAGAGAGAGAGAGAGAGAGAGTATACGATAGACAGAAGTGGTGCGTGCGTGCGTGCGTGTGTGTGTGTGTGTGTGTGTGTAGAGGCGCAGAAGCTATGCTAAGACCGTGTCTTGGAGATGTATTGCCATTACGCGCTATTACGCACTGACAGCTACTTTGAAGAGCGGAGCGCTCAGCGCAGCGGAGCAGGATTTTGGATTTCTCACAAATACAGGTGAGTGCAAATGAAGGGAAACACTAGTTGGGTATTCAAAAGTGTTTTTTAGACAATGATATACATTTTTATGTTTGCCATTGAGGAGTGGATTCTAAAGCGTGGCTCTGGCTTTCTGTATCCGTGAGCTTCAAGGATGCATGTGCGAGTTCGATGCGCATTTTGCTGCAGCTCTGACATTTAAAAGGCTTTAAAATATCCCCAGGAACTCTTGGCATGTGCGGAATTTTTGGTTTCACACATACATCTAACAAAAAATATCTGTTTTTAACGATGTCCTCGTGGACAGCTGTCGAAGTTTGCAGAGTCAAACATGCCATAAAAGCTCATATGGACTGATTTTTGATCAGTTTGGAAAAGTAGCGCACCACGCTGTTAAAACCTCTGTGATGTTTAACAGCAGCAGGGTTACTACAGGGCAAATGACTTAAGACTTGGCTAAGATGTTCTCAAACTGTTTTCAGAAACTTTTTTTTTTTTCCCGTGAGGTATCGCTTGGGCACCTCAGCAGTAGAACCAGCTACTCGATGTCATGTGATGATATCGCATAAGTAACTCCATCTGAGGAGAATTTTGGCGTCAGATCCCAAATTACATAACCGCATTCGGTCTACCTGTGGGTCTGACAGTCTCACTTAAAGTCAACAATCAAATTAATCTGCTGAATTTCCCAGAGTTCACCTGGAACCTCTGCGTGGGATATATCCACAGGGCAGCTTCTGGGTTTTACAGAAGAGGGCGCACAGACATTCTGTTTTCTGGCTCTTTTTTTTAAAGCCCCTTGAGGTTTCAAATAGGGTTTTACGCATCAAAAGTCACCGAGCTTGATGCATTTAGGGCAGTTTCGTGCCTCATATTGTTTTACCGGATTAATTTTGGAGCTGTTTTTCTATGTAAGGTTGATGAATGTAGATTTTCTATCATTCATTGATTGTCAAAGTGGAATTTGGTGAATGTCTGAGATGCAGAAAACTTTTTTTTATATAATTTCTGAAATATCCATGCAATATGGGCCACAGGAAGGTAAAATTTCATTTCCTAGAGTTTCTCCCACTGTGTGTCTGCTTGTTATGTAATACTACATTGTTTTATTCTTCAGACTGAACTGCTTTAAGGACCACTGCAGAGAAATAAATAGAAACTCATTACATGACAGCAGAAGCATGTGGCTTTAATGCTCGTCATGGTGAGAAATGGGAACCCCTGATTCCACATGGTCAGCTTGAAGTCTGAACCAGCAGCTGCAGCGTCAACACACACTCTCTCTCACACACACATGCACACACAGTCTTCAAATTCCACTTCTTTCACACATGGTAAACTTTCCTTTTGAAGAGCGATCATCTGCAGAGCTTTTAAACTAGCAGCAGGTAGTGTGAGGAGACCGCAACATCAGAACCATTTCCAAGGACGCTGTTTCAAAGTCATTTTTATAAACCTCAGGAGCTGCTGTAAAACATTAACTTCAAGTCAAACTGGCCCCTGAGAGTAAAACTGCTGTCATGACATGTTGTTAGACCACCTCAGTCAGAGGAGAGCCAACAGATATCTTTTAATAAAAGTGCTTCCTTATGAACTAATATATGCATATGTTTCTCTTTTGCAGGTAGAAATTTCTCCTCTTAAATCAGCAACACAGATTGATCTTCAGAGCAGAGTCCGGCTGCCATTCATCCGCACAGGAATGGTGGATCATTTGCCACTAGGTGAGGAGACCTTCCTGTGTTACACCAAATCACCAGGGTCAGACTACAACTGCCTCAGTCACCACGCCAACGGTGGCGTGTCGCCGGGCATCATGGTGACTGACACGGGCATCTACCACCACCACTACCACCCGTACGAGGGACTGGCCCTCTCGTCCCCCCCTCGTCTCTCTGAGGATGACCTCAGTGACTCCTCCAGCCCGTGTTCCTCCCTCTGCTCCAGCCCTGAATCCTCTTCACCGACGTTACGCCACGTCCTCAACTCCAGTTACGAGTGCAGGAGCAGCAGGAGCAGTGAGAGCTGCAGTTCCTCTGGAGGAGAGAGTCAGGATAGTCTGCTGGACCTCCTTCTCTCACAGGCCTCGGTTAGCAGCAGCTCTCACTCGTCCTCCTCTCTGTCCCTTTCCTCCCCATCCACGTCGTCCTCCTCATCCGTCCCTCTCTTACCAATGGGGCTGGCCTGGGACTCAAAGAGGGAGCAGCGGTTGAGCCTCCTCCAGCAGCAGGCTAAAGAGGACTGTTACGAGTTCCCAGTATTCCTGGATGAGCTGCAGGATCCAGCTGCCCTTCTTTTCCAGCCAACCCTGGAGGAAATTGAGGAGTTTCTGGAGGAGAATATGGTGGTGGCAATGGAGAAAGATGAGGAGGGGAGCGATGAGTCCATGTCACAGACATCAGAGGATGCTGAGGCAGAAAGTCCGAGGACTTCGATGGGAGACTTTCCATCAATGCCACAGACCTCAGATCAGACTGTGCCTGTGGCTCATTCTCCTATTCCCTCCAACACAGAGACCAAATATACACCCAGTTCATCTGACATGGACAGCTCGCCATCGACAGTGGATGTTCGTTGCACAGCGAGTTCAAACTCTACAAGTGGTAGAGTCAACGGGATCAAACAGGAGGACTGTGGTTCTCTGCAAGCCTCCTCAGAAGGTTCCAGTCCTGGTTCCAGTGTGCCTGTGATCCTCCAGATCCAGCCAATACAAATCAAACAAGAACCCACCCCACGTGCCATTGCAGACACTGTCACCCCAAAAACAGAATCACAGCCAACAGCAGCCCAGCAGGACATCAAAATCGCCCAACTCCTGGTCAACATCCAGGGGCAGACCTTCGCCTTAGTGCCCCAGCTGCTGTCCCCGGCTAATGTCGCTGGCTCAAGTAAAACTGGAATCACCGGCTCGTCCAAATTTGTACGGATAGCACCGGTGCCCATTGCTGCCAAGCCCATTGGACTTGGAGACAGTGGGTTGGTCAGTGGTTCTGCTTCAGGGGTCCTTACTGGGAATCAAAGGTACCAGAAGAGTTCAGTCGCAGACCTTATCAAAATGCACAAGTGCTCATTTCCCGGCTGCAATAAGATGTACACCAAGAGCAGCCACCTCAAAGCCCATCTGAGGAGGCACACGGGGGAGAAACCCTTTGCCTGCACATGGCCCGGCTGTGGATGGAGGTGAGCAAAATCACGAGTTCATTTGTCAGAGAACTTCATTAAAAAAGTCAGTAAGCTGACAGAAGGAGTGTTCAACAGCTGTGCAGACAAACACAAACACAAACCAAGGCAGTATTTGAACATTTATTTACTTCACCACTGAGAATGAGCAGAGGGGTTGATCCTGGTATTTTTCTACATGGCCATTAAAACATCTCTAACTTGCTAGCCCTTAGTGGGAATCTATTTAATGTTCAACTGAGTCAATCTGTGAACACAGCAGGTTGTTTGGAGCACATATATACACACACACACAGAGTGGGAGTGTTGTAGCTGTTTCCAGCCTCAATGTCCTGTTTATTTCTTTGCACTCTTGCATTTGCATTGCAAAATTATCCTTTTGCATATCACAGTGATATCAACACAGAACAGACAGTTATTTCATAGCTGCTCATCTAAACTTTGCCAATACCAACAGAACTAAGTTTGTATCCAAATGTACACTGTGCACCCCCATCTGACCAAAGGTTTACAGAGTGAATGGAGGTGGCTTCATTAACACTGCAGCTTGTTGCACTGGTTTATCTACACTGTCAGATTACAGCTATCAAGGACATAAACTTCCGCTGTTGAATGATATATTAACACTGTTGATAATTGACACATCTGTGTGTGTGTCTTTGATAGTGTCTTTGAGATGTACAGAGTTGCTCTTTATTGTCGCGTTTTTACTGATAAGATGAGACTGGGACACCCTTTAAACCATCAAGTGCAATTAGATCAACCTGTTTTATTGTTTGTTTGTTTGACTACATCCAGAGGAAGGAAAACCTCTTAAAAAAACATCACTGGCGAGCTGATAGAGAAGTCTACTGAGAGTATGTATGTGTTGACTATTCAACAAGTGGACCCAGAAGATTCAGTTCTGGTAAAAATACTAGTCGAGGCTTTTCTACAAGTTTCTCATAGGTCTTATTCTACGTCAGCCCCTACAATCTGCGTATTTGTACCATGGTCAAGTTGTAGATTAGATAGAGGAGTGTTTGAAGTTTTCTGCAGGCAGACTTTGCCCTCTGCTTGCTGCTCCACTTGTTTGCTCACTGTCTGCACCCATTAATGCTGCACAGATACACTGGATTTAATCAAGTTCAAAGTAAGTCACAAAACATAAGCCTGAGGGATACACAGACTTAATTCTCAATCCATGGACACATTTTTTGAAAATTCTTTGCTTCAGACTTGTGTGTAAAACATGTTTCTGGTTTTTCAATCATTGCTTTCATCTCACTAAGCCAGTCCTTATTTCAACTCTTGTTTCCAAAGTACAACTTCTGACCTGTTGGTCAATGGATTCTAACCCCTACACAGTGATTGGCCAATGGTACGCACTTAGTCCTACCTGTGTGTGTGTGTGTGTGTGTGTGTGTGTGTGTGTGTGTGTGTGTTTGTGTGTGTGTTTACCCACATGGATGGAGGCAGGGTTAAGTCAGGTTAAAAGAGAGGAAAGAATTGTTTAAGGTTAGATCATTTTGAGAAGTTCAAGGGTGAATATTTATAAGAATTTGATATAATGAAGTTTTTTTGTATTTTAACTTTCAGACAAAAACTTAAACTTGTACAGCGGGTTAAAAATGTATTAGACAAAAATATGCAGAAAACGCAATGCCTAGAAGTAGATAAGTTACACATAAAGCAGAAAGTTTGCATCTTATAGGAAATATGCAGATGTCCGAATTGTATTGAGCTCTGCAGACTATGGAGATTTCACATGAAGAAGGCTGCATAAATAATTCAAATTTTCAGGAAATGCTTTATCAGCCTCTTGGAGCAAACTGTACTGCACCTTTTATACGCCCCATGCATAATGTTCTGAAAAGAAACCAAGTATTTGGTATGTAAGAATATTATACAATCCAGAGCTATTTGGGTGATCAGGTTCAAACGTGAAGTTTGACGCTATTCTTGAAGCTGCGTTGCTTCAATCACATTGTTTCTCCATATTAGGTTATGATTTGTGCGTTGTGCGTTGGGCTATGCATAAGTTCTTTTGCTACCTGAAGCCTGTGTGATAGCATAAAGTTGCTGATGATGATGGTGCATTAAATGTCATTGTCATATTTTGGAAATGTGTTGTATCTCCTCTTTAGTGGTTGCAGCTCGTTGCGTAACCGTCACACTGTGGCATCAGATCTGATCAGCAGTCTTTGAGTCATGCTGTGCTCCATTCCATTTGTTTGGACTCCATTATTAAAATGCAAAACAGAAAAGACCTCCTTTGATTATTGTTTTTGGAAGTCTGGCAGTTAATTGAAACCATTTAAACAACATTTTGATTTATGTCTGTGGATCTTGACTTCACTAATGGAGTAAATTCATTCTTTTCTTGCCTCAAACTGAGGCAAGTGAAATTGTTCCCCCTCAGCCCTCCTAAAGGCTCTTCAGTCTCTATATGACAGCAGTAGTATTCTGGATTATATCGCTGCCCTTTCTCTGCTCCTCTCCCTCTGAGCCAGGATGTGGAGTTGATCTTGGAGTCAGGCATGTCTTACCCTCTGTAACCTTAGAGTAGATGCATGTGTTGGCCCCCTCTGAAGTGGTATTTCATTGGCTCAACGCCTACATATAACCCGATGAAAGTCATATTTCTCCCTGAGCCAAATGTTTCATTTTAAAGCTTTCAGACGTTCATTTCCCTCCTCCTTCCTGGCTTTAGTTTATGGATTTGTTCATGTATACATCCTGATGCACGTACACACACACAGAGTCACATGTTAACACTTAACCGTACACATGCAGGCATCACACACACACATGGGCATGCAGTATGTGTTTTTTTAGCTCCGACCTGCATAGTGACAGAGGGTTTGATGGCCGAGGCTCAAACCCAAACAGTTTGCTGTAATAACACCGTGACGTGTGTGTACTCGACATCTGTCAACGGGACAGCGGCTTGTTGTCCTTGTCAGCTGATGCTCTCACCGTCACGACAAAGCTATGTTGTTTGGTGATGGCAGAGCTGTCAAAGATGGATTTAGCTCCACTGACAGGCAAAGAGGGAGTACTTACCTTACCATCCATCAACTTCTTTATAAGGGAGGAGTATAAAACCAGCTTAATACGGGATTGAGTTGTAAGAAATGTTGGCAACATCTCAAACGTATGTTGTTTTTGGACAGATCTAACAACCGTTCACACTGACGGGATGAAAGAGACGTTGAGTAATCAGTTTATAGTTTTAAATCTGGACATTAAACCTTAAGGATCTAGCACTCTGATTTACTCTTGAAACATTAAAGTCACTTGTTAGATTCTGGCTATTAATAGCTTTATTATTTGACTCGATAAATTATTCAAAGTTTAGTTAGTCTCATTTTCATACATTTTCCTGTTTATGATTCCCAAATAAAAATTTGTATCAGCAAGAAAATCGATTATTTCTCAAGCACATTTCTCTGTATCTGTAATCAAGTCATATTTTCCCTGAAGAACATAGATCCTGAACAGATACACGTCTTGGCTGGAGTTGCATTGTAACCACAATGGTTGTTGGTGCTTATGGGGAGCAGAGTTTGTCATCCTGGAGAAACACTACGGATTCCAGCCACAGGTGTCACTGTAATCACGCCTGAATTAATTATCCTCAGAGATTTTTAATAAGGAGGAAAATGAGATAAGTGCTGAATGTTGGAGAAACATACATTTTTATGGACTAAAACTGTATTACACTGTGTTTTTAAGAGTTAAGTTCACCTGATGTAATTTCTTTATGAGGTGTAGACCTCTGCAGACAGGTGAGCCTCTAGTGCTTTAAAGAGGCACTAACTTTAAATGTGAAACTGAGAAATTCAGGGCTCTTACCTGATCAGGCTGGATGCTGGACAAACTGGTTCCTACCATGGCATCTATCAGTCTGGATACTCATTGTTTTGCCAGTTATGGCAGGAAAATGGATCCTCATTCTTTCTCCTGGTACATGTTTATTTTCATGTTGGTGGATGCTATTTGATATTATATTACTATCATTTACAACTGAAGCTTGGCCTGTCCAAGATCCACATCTCGACAAAGTGTTAAAGTTGGCACTGGGTACTGGGTACGGGCTGCTTTACTCCCTGGGCACTGCCAAGGTGCCCTTGAGCAAGTCATTTGTTGGTATGCAGCCCCCTTTGTTATTGCATGTCTGAAGAATCCTGTGTGTGTGTGTATGTGTGTGTGTGTGTGTGTGTGTGTGTGTGTGTGTATTTATGGTTTCTGTGTGTTGCATGTTCAGTCACAGAGTGAACATTTGAATTTACCCTGGAGGATTAATAACGTATGTTTTCTCATCCTTTGGTTTCATACATGCATCGCTGTCCCGTCTGTTTAATTTAAAACGAATCCTGATGGTGGGAAGCTGTACGCAGTGATGCCAAATGAACAATTTCCCTTGCTAAGATTAAAGTAAATAACTCTGATGTGAAACTATAAGGCGTAGGAAGAACATGTATATGAGTTACAAGCACACAGATGGTAATAAGTCAAATACAGTTCAGATAACAGAAAAGGATGACAGTGCACATTTTTTTGCACCCAGCTCCAATTGTTATCAATTTTCTGTCATCTTATTATTTTTCAACCCTCGTCAGAGAGGTCAGCTAGTTTATAGTCGTCTAGAAATCTTCCTCTGTGCAGCTGGAGAAGATTCAGTATCCTGTCAAACCACAAACTTTGGAAGTGAATCCTTCCTCAAAGTCAAAAGCAGATTCTGCTGTTGCATGTGTAAAGCTTTTCATGTAACTTCTGTCCCTGAGTTATGTGCTGTCATGCATTAATGTGATCCTCTTTATGTCATACGCAGAGCTGAAATTGAGCAGCTCATAAACAGTGACAGGAGACGCAGAGCTGATGTGGTAATCAAAACTAAACAAGCCCAGTGAGATAAAGATGACAGATAAACTCTGTACAGTACAAGCTTCTGCCAATATTTCTGTTACTGTAATTTTCCAGGTGTGCAACCAACCAAACTGCCCCACCTTCCTCGCCTGTTTTTACTATAACCTGTTGGCTGCAAAGCAGAGTTTAAAGACAAGCTAGAACAAAGCCTGCATGTGTGTTTCCCACAGCACTCACAATAATATGTATACTATGTGTGGAGCTGCAGCTGGGCCAAGCCACCCTGCGGACTAGAAACCACAATACTCCAGTTAAAAAAAAAAAAAAAGCACTCAAAACTGATAATCAGAAATGCCCTCCACCCCTTAAATTATGAACTCAGTGACCCTGGAGGAAGAATTTACAAGCTGGATTAGCACTGGGAGGAAGAGAGGAAGAGCTAGAATGAGAGCACACACGTTCTGTAAAGACAGATATGGATAGGCTGTGTGAAAGAGCTGGCACATGATCAGTCTTCCCAAAAAACTGGATTTGAAGAACAATCAGGCTGTCTATTTCCATAAGTCCTTAATGCATGTACCGCTGAAAGATCCCCCCTGGTGCAGCATGTTGTGTTTGGTCTCCAGCCCGGATTGAGTCATTAGAAAAGCTGTACATGGTTTCTATCATGCCCCAGCTTGAAGCTATGATAGAACAGCTTTAGGCTGTAATGTGTGCAAATACATAAAATACAGATGAGCGTAAGCAACACATGTGCCGGCACATCAAGTACAGAACACAGGGAGACTGATGCTTTCTGATTTTATCTCATTAATGAAATGCCTCGTGGCTTTGGAGACTTAAAAAAAAGAAAACATTAACAATCTTTAAACTCACATGTGAGACAACGAAACAGTCATTTAGCCTCAGGTTTCTCTTGGCTACTGGAGAGAACATATCCTTTATAACACATCTGTAGTAATGACAGTCTTCCTACAGGAGTGGAGGTCAGCTGAAGGGATAAATCATCTGTGAGATAGCCCTACAGGAAATTCACAGGATTTTTGTGGTAGCTTCTTACTGTTCCTATCCAATCCTTCAGCTCCCATCAGCCATGTACGTTACCTGTGAGGTGGCAAAGCGACAAAACTACTTGCTGGCATGTGCAAAAAAGTAAGCATTGAAGAACTTTATAGGTCTCTAACTGAACTGATGTTTGAGCTCCCTCTCAGACCCTAAACCTTGTCTGAGAAAGAGCATGATGGCTCTGAATGTCACTTTGCACTTCATTAATCGTTCAAGAGCTTCTTGGTGGGTGAAGATGATCTAAAGCAGAGGTCCTCAACAGGGGGTCTGTGGCCCCCAGGGGGGTCTGTGAAAGGACTCAAAGGGGTCCGGAGATGTGTTCTGTGTTCATGTTTGCAACTTTATCTCTTACTGCTCCCCTTTGACAACATCGCTTCCTCTTTTATTTCACTATTGATGACAAAACTTGAAACAGAATGTTTGAAGAAAATACATATGACTGGTTTGACCTGTGTTTGTCAGCACAGGGGAGGCTGGCTGTGTCACTTGGGGGAAATGCATAAGTTTTGGTTACACTCATGAAAGCGTGTGCAGTCACAAAATATTTCTTTTGCTGTCATAGAATTATGATCAGTCCCTGTACTTTCTGTGACATTTTGTCATATTAGAAACTTTAAAGGTAGAATGCCAGAAACTATTTGGTTGACTGGAATGAATCTTCATAAATCTTCATTCCTCGAGAGCAAACATCAGTTTGTGATTTGTTAAATCCGTCTCTATGACCCTGAGCAGCCTCAGCTGTGTCTTTGTTGTGCTCATTTCTCAAAGGTAACGTGCTCACACCCAGAACAAAGATACAATCATGTTTTACCTAGCACTTGGTATCCAGCCAACTGAAACTCCACTTTAGGATGAAGGTTAACAAGATCTGAGCCATAAACAATCGACTAAATGACTCCTTGAGTTTGTTTTCAGGTTCTTAGCTTTTAATATTCCTCAGCTTAGCTTTAAGAGCTCTGTCTGTTATCTTCCTTTTATTACAGGCCCATTAAAATGATGAATAGGCTGGTTGTATAATCCACTTCTGGAGTGGAAATGGTTTGAAATAACTGAGAGTGACGTTTTTACATCTCTGTGAATTATCGCCTTCGTGCTTTGAGTCTGCCGCTGCTTCCTGCTACTGGAAATCAATATGTGCTACAGATTATTGTGAACTTAACAGCTTTGCTAATATATACAGATACAGAGACGACTCTATCATCCTCTTAACCCTTCACTGTCACAGCACCCACGCTGGCTGTGGCCCACAGAGACCCGAGCTGAGGTGTCCAGAAATAGACTGAGCTGGATTTTCACTCCTCGTGTGTTGAGCTAAAAACGGGACAGCTTTTAAACTTCACAGAGGAGACGCAGGGCAATATACATATCACACCTCTCAGATTACACTCATATAAAACAGCTTGGCATAGCTTCTATGTTATTTGGTTATTTTTGTGTTGGAAGTGCTCCAAACAAACTGAGGGTTGAGTTTATTCACGGAGCTCCAAAGTGATAGAGGGATTGTCTCCTTGTTTCATTTCAGTTTTCCTTTACCTTTACTTCTACAAAAAGGAATATAAAGACAAAAATAACAGAATAAGAGAAGAAATGTCAAAGTAATGCTAAATGTTTATTCTCCGCAGGTTTTCCCGGTCCGATGAGCTGTCCCGACATCGGCGCTCCCACTCTGGAGTAAAACCATACCAGTGCATCGTCTGTGAGAAGAAGTTTGCCCGCAGCGATCACCTGTCGAAACACCTCAAAGTCCATCGCTTTCCACGAAGCAGCAGGACAGGACGCTCTGCAAACTGACTCCTGTGACCCCGCTCTGACAGACTGACGCTCAGTGGAGAGTGAGCAGGGGAGGGGGCTGTGACTGTGTGTGTGAGAGGAAGGACAGAGCAGGTTGGGGTGAAAGTCCAAACACCTTTTAAAGGAGTCTGTGCAGGACTTGTGTGTGTGTTTGTGTTCAATAAGTACGCCTGACGTACGTTCATGGTACTGTGATAATTTATTGGGTGAGGAGGAAAAGACTGTAAAACTGTTACTTGACACAACACCCTCACTGGTGGAATAAGCTTCTTGTATATTTTTTTTTTCAAATCTTTTTTATTATTATCTGAGAAAGATTTGCTATGCAGAGTATTTTTACACTTTGAGATGTGTTTAATGGTTGTTGGAGTAAAAAAAAGCCTTATAACAACACAGGATGCATCACTTAAGGGATCTGCTCGATCAAAATCTTTGCTTTTCGCATTAGTCATCACTTTTAATGGCTTAAGTTTAAATGTTTGGGGACTTGGCTTAATTTAGTCCCATAGAGACAGAAGAGTAACTGATGTACATTCCTCTAGCACAGGATTTATGATGTTTGTGACGCCTCTGAGCGCCATTACAGGAGAAAAAAAACACTCTAGTAACCTCAAACACGAGAACAAAACTCAAGTCGTGTCATTTCATTTTGTATTTTCAAAGAAAACAGGACGTTTCTGTTTTCTTCCCATGCTTAGTAATTTGGATTCAGCTGTTCTTTTTTTTTGTTTGTTTGTTTGTTTTGTTTTGTGATTTGACCCAACCTTTTCACATCTGGTCAACAGCCTGTCCTGTTTAGGCCTTTGTAACATCCAAACAAACTTGAGGCTGCAGCTACTTTCTGTGATTTCCTACAAATATTATAATGAGTATTTACAGAATGTCTGAATGAAATTTCATTTGTTAAATGATTCTGTGACATAATGGTCATCTTTAGCTTCATATCACTTTATTAACTAAGTGTCACTGCTGTGAAAAAAATTGCATAAGATGGGGAAATTTAACGCACAATGAAGGTCCTGGGAATGGGCTGAGAATATACAAATATAAAATGTCTTGCATGTGCTCTTGCCAAATCACAGAGTATCCTGTTAAAACTGTATTTTTATATAAAATCTATCTTTTAGAACTGGAATCTATCACAAGAATATTGATATTGAAGTGAGGCTATGTAAATTCAAAAGTGTGAAATGATATTAATACACTTCAGAATCACATAAATGCATTTTGTGATACAATAATGATCCTCAAACTCATTTTACTGGAAGTTCATACTTCTGTCATTGAGTGAGGAGCCTTTGTGTCCTGTTGCATGAGCTCTGTGTAGCTGCACCTTAACTTAGGGGGCAGAGTCCACATCAAACATTACTAGTAAGCCTATAACTTCATGTAACTGTGCTTAATAAGGTTCATCTTAGCTAGTGGAGTGTCATGTAGATCCATCCAAAATACAGTCACAGAAATGACTGTATTTTTTTAGTTTGATATTTTAATCTACGGCTGGTTTTATATTACAACAGAGGCAGTGAGTGAGGAAATCAACAACCACAACATGAGTTAATGTAGCAGCTCCAGGAAAACTGAAGTGTGAGTAAAGACCAAGGACTCACTGATGCAAAACAGCCAATAAAACCCTCTGCTTGTTAAACTTGTAGAAACAAGTCATCCCATCTTTGACAATTTACACTAGAACATTTAAAACCTCTAAATAGGAAGTATTTAATTTCACCACAAACCCACATGCATGAGCTCATCGTATGATTATCCATCAGTGCAATTTTAAACACCACGGACAGCGACTCAGCACATACGACAGCAGCTAGCCTTTCAGATGTTGCACATCAGGTCCTGTCAGTAGGAAAGGCTGTTTTAGCAGAGCAACAGCTGTATGTTGAGTTTGACTGACACATGCACAGACCAATCACTACTCACTTGAGGCTCACAGACATTTATTTCTTAGTTTAAAAAGAGATACAGCCATTGATGGGTGTTGCAGGTATAGTGCATTGTTATGATTGGTTAATGATAGGACATAGTCATCTTTTGACATGGACTCAAGACCCAGAGTTTAGAAGCGTTTCAGTCAAACTAGGATGATTAGTCACTCTAACTTACAGCTACCCAAAGCTAGGTGTAAGATTAAAGACTTGATTCTCAACCCAAAGTGGGTCGCAGCCCAATTCCCAGGGTCCTGGGCCTTTTTCTGGAGGAAAAAAAAAGAGTTAAAAATAAATCCTGTGCTTTTATATTGTAGATATTTTTTTTAATTCAGTGGGTTGGTATCTACTTATGCACCTTAACATCAGGTTTTGGTAATGACTGGTAATACTGGTTGATACCTGCAGTTTTACAGTACAGAAGAAATCCCACAAAATTTGTTTGGCACAGGAAAGCATGAAACTATCAAAACGGAGGCAGCACGTGACAAAAAAAAAAAAACACTCTTCTTTTTAAGTTCAACTTATTGAGAACTTCCAGCATCAAAATCTGGGGAATCCATAAAAGTGATTTTTCAAGAAAATATCAAAGAAGTTGACGTTTTTCAACTTCAACCCCTGAAACATTGGGAGTGTATAAACTCTGACCTTAAATAGAAATAACTCTCTAAATGAATAGAGCTGGTTCAGTAATCTGTCCCCAATTGGTCACCACATAATCAAAACAAAGCTGGACTAAGACAGGGAAAAGCGTTATCACTCAACTAGACCTCAGACTCATAAAGTGGCAACTTATCAACCTACAGACAATATAACCGTGTACTTACTTGTAAGCCTTGTATTAGGATAAGATTGCAAAACTCTGCCTCATTGAGCAACCGCTTCTATTTACAACTAATCCACAATAACACTATTGTTGTTGAAACTAGCACAGAAGTGAAAGAGTCCACAACTGTAGGTCAAAGTTAGCAAACAATAGCTGCTAAAAGCTTCTGCTCTGACTGGCTGATATATGTTTGAAGCAGCCAAACATCTAAAATTTATTCTACTTTTCAGCCTGTGCGATAAATTATGTGATCTCCTTAAAAAAGTAAAACAGCTTTGTTTTTTCATGAACGGCTCAAAGTCACCTCACACTGAAGCCTCTATTCTTGCCAAGTCAAGTTTGTCATCCTTTTTTTCACATTTGATGTAATTGAGTGTTTGCAGATCAAATTAAACTGGAACTTTTGAACTTGGAGCTCCTTTTACTGGATATCTAACTCATGAAATATCAAAGTCAACTGGAATAGTCTGATGCTCTTTAAGAATGAAACTGTAATTTAGAGAGCGTTTAATTGTGCATTTGCCTCTGGTCTTGAACACATCAGATCTCTTGCCATACAGTGAGATGCCTTTGTGTTGTAGTTTCATTGTCGTATGAATCATATCTGTAAAGTTTATTTCATGTGCATAATTCTGAATCTTTGTGTAATAAGCCAAAAAAAAAGTCACAAAAGACAAAGTGCACAGAGTCCAAAGATGGTTTCTGGTGTCAAAATGTCGAGGCTCAGCTGACGACATTCAGCGTTTGGATGGCTTAGAGATTTTATTCTTTAAACAGGAAATGTTTGATTTGCTGGAATGATTGACAAACCCTGAAAGTGTTTGATACAGATCACCTGAACGGGACGCTGAGTGGAGGAAGTGTGTGTTATGTATGTGCGTGTGTGTCAGGCATTCCTTCCATACGATGAATTAAAGGCTTCTCTGAACACGTCACGAGCGAGCCGATGAATGTATGTAAATACCTGTACATAAGAACGGAGAAGTGACATATTCTTGTAGTGATTTCTTTGATTGTGATGGAAGTTTTAAATATGTAAATATGTAACATGATAATTCATATCTATGGTGAAAATGTGGTGACAAACTTTTTGTCAGGTTTTTACAGAACAACATGCTCTAAAAATTTTATAAAACAAAACGTATATCACATTTTTCTCGACTTGCACAGCCACTTTGCCAGGTGCTAATAGAAATATGATGTATATGACAGATGTGATGAGTATGTGATGTGAACTGTAAACTCTTTACAAAACATGAGTTGCTTTGAATCTTATACATTTGCTTTTCTTCTTACATAAACTATATTTACAATAAAAAACAACCAAAGATGAAGATTGCTTGTAAATGTTTTTACTCTGAAACTGATTAATTTGCATTCATGATGCTAATTGCTGCACATAAACTCAAATCACTGCCCGGGGAAGCAGCTCAGGTCAGGAACAGCCTCCTTTTCCTCTGATGTGATACTTTTTCTGCTACAAATTTCAACTGGGAGGCCTGGTGGTAAATGAGCTCAACACTCAATGCAGGCGCCTACTTGCAAAAAGTGACAGAGCAAGACACCTAGTCTTTGCAAAATCTGGAGGGCTGTAAATATGGTATTTTTGAACATGAGAAGGTTCAAAACTTACATTTCAGGAGTCTTTAAGTTTGCTCTTCTACAGTATTCAACAAGATTTATGCTGGTTTCATATGATATTAGTCAGAAAATGCTTAAATATTATACGATTAACCATTTTTGCCTGGGTGTTTCAGGGTTTTTTTTTTTTATTCCTTTAAGATATTTACCAGAATTTAGAAATGTTATGGTGTCATCGTGGCAACAACAATGATTACAGCTTTTTACTAAACACTAGAGCTGGAGCAACAATACATCAGTTTGCCAAGAGCAGATAAAACAGGACAGGAAGTCAGGGACCACAACAAACATGAAGCATCCAGTTGACTTTCACAATAAGATACCCTTTGTTGATACCAGTTCCTACTTCACATTACATCAACAACAAACTGTAATGACAAGCAAAGCCAGGAAAGGGTCAACAAGTTTAAGGCTGTCCTGCAGCAGGGTATGTCAGAATTATTATAGTTAATATAAAATAAGAAATAAAGAAAAAAGAAAGAAAAAAGGTTAACTTGAACTGTATTGTGGTTTTTCAAAACTGACTTTAAGCTAAAGTTGTAGCGAAATTGCCTTTCATTTTCATCTTTGTCATTTGTTCTTGTATATAAAGTCAGTATTTTTTGGAGGATATGAAATGTTTTGTTTTCTACAAATTTAATTCCAGTTGGTGCATGCACACAAAGCAAGCAGGTGTCAACACTTTGTTCTCACACTTTTTTGGAGACGGAGCCAAACCGCAAAGGAGCAGGGGTGTCTGTGTTTGGGTTTCCTCTGAAAAACGCTGTCAATACTCGTCTCTAGAGCGTCTCTGTTGAAAGCTCTGATGGTAAAGTTTAGCGGTTGTGAATAAATAATCATGCAGGAGGAGTTTTCTTTAGATAGTTTTGGTTTGACATCTCATTCTGTCCTTATGGCTGAATCTGGAGCAAAATATTTTCTCACAGTTTTGTTTTAGACAAAGAAATTCTTCAACCAGGGCTTTGCTTGCTATACTCTTTGAACTGATTTCGTGTTTATGTTTGCGTGTGAATTCTTCACTTTTGTTTGAGGGCGAAAGAGTCAATCTGAGAGCATATTTACATTATTCAAACATTTATTGGGACACTGGAGCTCAAATCGTAACACTAGCTAACATTTAACCTGTGTGCCTTTCTAATCTCAGGGTTTAGAAAGTTTAGTTGTCACTACGACTCAACACATAACCTTATTCCTCTGTATACTGATAAAAGAAGGCTGAACAAAAAAAAGAAGGGTTAAAATGAAGGTCTGTGTTCCTTCATCTGATTTACAGCAAATGTGACTCCTCTTTATCACACTGGGTGATGGAACTCATGGAAAATGTTGGCTCTGTTAACACGTTTCCCACTGAATAAAAAAAACTGTCATTTCCAGACTATAAGCTGTTACTTTTTTCACTCGCTTTAGACCCTGTAGCTTAAACAATGAAGCAGCTAATTTTTGTTTCTTTGAGGGGGGGGTAACAAGCTCCATACTGCCAATACATTTAGGCCTATTTTCACAACAATATGTCACGGCCTACCACCAAAAACTCCACAAAAGTGCAATGAAAAAAAAAAACGTAATTACATAGAAATGCTGACTGACTGAAAACGCTGTAATATGCATGCCAGGCCTGTAGTTGGCAATATAAATGTTGGAGCCGCATACACAACAACGATTCAGAGGGTGAATAAGAGGTGAGCCAATCATATATTGAATGCTTCTTTTGATTGCAGAAATGGTACAGCAGATATACATTTTCTTCAAAGGCAGTCAGTAGATTCAGAAGCACAAGCACATGCACATGACGGGAGTTCACTGTTGTTGTTGTTGTTGCCCTAGTTTGCGTATGGCCAATCCACAATGAAAGTGTAATTCACATGTGCACAGCAGAGCATGCTGTCAGTGTTCCCACAGAAAACTCTGGCTAACTGTTTAAACGGCAATGGTGAAACAGCGTTTCAGAAAAGTTCCCCTTTTGAGGCCATTTCCAAAATATTCTGTTTCCGTGTAAATGAGAAGCCAAAATGCAGCAAAACCTTTTTGTTCCATCCTAAAACCAATGTCGGGCAAACAGCCCCATAGTCTTCATTTAAGGGACACACCTGATTCATCCCAAGTGTCACCAGAATCAACAACCTATGAAAGCTCTTTTTAGTGTGTCTTCAACTTCAAAGGAGGGGTCTTCTTGCAGTGGGGTTGCACAAACAAATAACTTCAGCATTTTTATTATTTTTTAATTAGTTTTCTTGCAAAATCAATGTGTGAGATGAAATAAAGGCAGACTGATACAATTTAATTCAACAAACCCCCAAAAGCAGACAGAACCATTTATTCCATCAAAATGATGCGGACACCATTCATCTTAAAACCCTCCGAAATACAGGAAAAAAGTATCGAACATAGTTATCAGCTACACTGGTTTTAATTCATAGCTGTTTTGTGGAAAGAAACATCAAAGGCCAGGAAACTTGTCTTTCCTGATGTTTTCTGGAGTGTATTTAAAAGTCAAAACAAAAATTCCATGGTGCAGTCTCATTAAACGGCTCATATATATGTGCACTATATAGAGCCTTTATGATTTTTAACCACATGTAGCTTAGAGAGACAGAAAAAGCTTGTTTCCAGTAAAGTTGCATAACAAATGTACAGCTGGGGAACATGAGAAACGTCAATGTGAGATTTCTACCACATGGCACATTTGCATGGAAATTATACCCCCGTCCCCGTTCCTCCTTCATCCAGACTCTGTTTCTCACCACTTATCCCCGGTCTTCACAGCTTTTTCGAAAAAGCCTCTGGATGTTTTCTGCTCCTAAGTGTGTTGCTGAGTCATGCTGTGAAAGGCAAAGAGGTAATTGGTAAGAAAGAGGTAGCAGAAAAGCGAGCTTTGTGTGTGTATGTATGTGTGTGTGAGAGTTTTGGGTGTATATCATAGTGATTTATGAGCCGGGCTGCTCTCAGAGGCATTCTGGGATGCAGCAGGAGGATTTAATTCAACACATGTGGGACTAACTGCTCTCTATTGGCTGCTCGGCTCAGGTTTAATGTTAAGTCTTCTCTTTTTGTTGATGTCTGTGGGCCCAGGACTTTCTGAGGGGGTCAATTTGGAACGTTATCCAGCAGATGCTCACCAGTAGCCCTCCAACCTGGCACATTCCCAACGCATATAAACAACAACTGCCATGTTCCAGATGAGTTGATGATGTTAGCATCCTCCAAAACTTTTATTTGGCTTTCCAAACATCACTGAGATTTCAAACTTTTCAATCCTCAAGGGTATTTATCTAAAATTCTGTCTGCATGTAAATGAAAAGATGAAATGTGCACAAAAAGCCGCGTTTTCAAAGATACAAGCCTGTATTTCTACACACTAGCATCACTGCATAACTTTGTGTATCTCCTCTCCCCTTCAGTCTGAAGTGTTTGCTTAAGTTGTGAAGAAATGGGCCCTGACATGATAGAAAAAGTGCAAAACAATGGAGAAATTCTCCAATGCAGAAACACAAACACCATTACTTCCTTGAAGGAATAAGTGTTGCAGTGTGTGAAGAGACAAGCCGCCCGTGAATGAAACACACTCCTTGTGTCTGAAGGTTTAAATTTCTCTGATGTTGCAACATAAATAGTGACATGTGTTTTCTTTTGTTCTTTCATTACCCTTTAACCGCACTGTCTCTCTCAAACACTCATACACACATACACACATACACACACACTCTGGGTTTGAACTTGGCATAGAGTTGTACACAGTTGCATAACAGCTATCATCTGATCCCTCTTGTCAAATCAGCACATGGGCCGTCGTAGTCTGCTACTTAGTAAGTTGCCTCTGACCTTCAGATTTGTGTACAGTATCTGTTTCTCTGGCTCTCTGCACATATTGACACACAGTGTGAAGAGTACATGCAGCTGGTGGTCACTCAGTAACTTTTGAGGAACTGAAATGACCTGTCTGTTTTTTTTTTTGTTTGTTTATTTACACAACGAGGACTGTGAAAAAATATCCAGACATATTCACAACAGTCAAGATAACTGGCAATCATTTGATTGATACAGTTGTGGTCATAAAATGACAAAAAATACTTCCAAAATGACCCTGATCAAAAGTTTACATACCCCAGCTCTTAATATCTTTCATTGCCCCCTTAAACATTAATGACAACTTTAAGTCTTTTGTGGTCATTGTAGATGAGGGTCTTTATTGTCTCAGATGGTAAAACTGCCCATTCTTTTTGGCAAAAAGCCTCCAGGTACTGTAAATTCTTGGGGTATCTTGCATGAAATGCAAGTTTGAGATCTCCCCTGGGTGGCTCAATGATATTGAGGTCAGGAGACTGAGATGACCACTCCAGAACCTCCATTTTATTCTGGCAGGTCGACTTGGCCTTGTGTTTTGGATCATTGTCATGTTAGATCATCCATGTACGTCCGGTGCACAGTTTTCCAGGCTTTCCTTCAGTATTTCCTGATAGCGTTCTGCATTCATCCGTCCATCAGTTTTGACTAATTTTCCTGAGCCTTTGTAGCTCACACATCTCCAACACAACAATGATCCACCTCAGTGTTTTACAGCAGGAATGGTGGACCTTTCATCGTAGGCCTTGTTGACTCCTCTTCAAATGTAACGTTTATGGTTGTGGCCATAAAATCAATGTTGGTTTGTTCCAGAAGTTTTAAGGCTTGTCTCTGTGCTATTTGGGGTATTGTGAGCAGGATACTTTGTGGCATTGATGTGGAAATGACTTCCTTCTGGAGACTCGACCATACAATCATTCCCTTTGCATCCCGAACAATTTTCCTGGCTTTAGTGGCAGAAATTTTTGTTGGTAAACCTGACCGTAGTTTTGTTTTAACAAAATTCCTCTTTTTTCTCTTCTCAATTAGAGTTTTAGCAGTGCTTATTGGCATCCTCAATTCCTTGGATATCTTTTTCAATTCCTTTCCTGTTTTATAGAGTTGGATTACCTTTTCCTGCAGACCCTTTACAATACTTATGCTTTTCACATGACTCTGAATCCAAAAACGTCAGTGAAGCAGTGGATGAAAGATGCAAGGGTCTGTCAGGAGCTCAGAAACTCACTGACCTTTTATACACACACTCTGATTACAAGCAAATAGATCACAGGTGAGGATGGTTACCTGTTTGTGTTGATTTGTGTGCATCTTATCAGGCCAAAATCACCAGGGTATGTAAACTTTGATCAGGGTCATTTTGGAAGTTCCTGTTGTCATCATGATTCAGAAAGAGTAAACACAGTTATGTGTTTATAAATAGCTTCATCCAGCCACTAACCATGAGGGAAAGAAAAGTTTTGTGTTGCATTCATAACCCCTGAAAAGTGGCAAAAAAACCCTGAAGAATCTGCCAAGTATGTACACTTATGAGCACAACTGTATGTTGGAAAAGTTTAGCAGCTTTTACAGCTCTTAATAACCATCATCTAATCACGTTGAGTTTCATAATTACCTTTCTTACGACTCTGAGCTCTGAGGTTTCTGTACGGAGAGAATGAGAAGGGAAAAATGCCAGCTTTGACTGGGTTTTCTCGCAGAAAGGAGAAGTTTTCGTCCTAGTAGCAAACACTGGTAGAACTTTGTCTTCTGCAATTCTGTTTGTGTCTCCAATAAAGATTCAAAGGGTGTGTCAAGATCTCTGTAGCATGAAAAAACCTCCCTGCATCTCTGTTCATTCTTGTAACAATCAATCAACGTTTTCACAGCTGAGATGGCACAGCGGTGCAGGAGTTGGCACAGTTTCCTCATTGCAAGAGGTTTACTAGATTGTACCTTGTGCTGGAGGCTGTGTGGGGTTTCCCTGTGACAGACTAGTGATCTGTCCAAGATGTACTTCACCACAGTTCACACCAGTGGAGCACGTTGAGGAATACAAATACCCAAGGGCGCCACCTTTGACAGCTTGCTGGATTTCTTCTCAGATATATAGCAACTCTCTATGAACATCTCCTGTGCGGGTTCATGGGCTGCAATGTACAAAACCCGTCACACGCTATGTTTTCCTAAAGTTTGAGAGGCTCCCATCAAACTTCTGGCTTTGCTGTCCCTTCTGCAGAACTCAGAGGAGAAAAGCCACCTGTGTGCCCAAAGAGAGTGCTGCTGAAACTGAGAACATCCATGATGCTCTCTTCCTTTGCCCATACCTGAATGCCATTTGCACAGGCGGCGATTGCTATAAGGCTGCAAGGGGGGCTCGGCTTCCCCTAAAATGTAATAAGAAATAAAAAATAAAAAAAGGTGAAATATGTATGGCTGTGCTTACATTTCTTTGACTAAATGTGTGCGTGTTCATCTTTTTTTCAGAATCAGCTACTTATCACAGGAAACCAACATAACTTCCTTCTCATTCAACCCCTCAGCTCCACAGCGATTTACCCAAACGGATTAGTGTTCAAGTAGTTTAGTATTTCAGAAACTAGTATTTCTTGGGGCTGCTGCTCTGTCCAGCCTGAGTAATGAGTTTAATCTTAAGACATGTTTAAACTAACACCATGTACTCCGGGTCAGTCACCTTATCACAGACAGAGGCATAAGTCAAAGCTACAGAACAAGAGTTATAGACCAGGGAAGGAACTCAGGGAGGCTTTTCCTCTTGGCTGCTTGGTTAGAAACTAACTTGTAACTTCAGCCGGGCTGAAAAAGTCATAATCATAAACTGGCCGATGAGTCTCCAGAGTCCAACAAAAAGCCAGAACAGTTCACTCCATTAAGCTGCAACAACAGGATTGGTAAAAACCTATAAGTGCATGGGGTAAGTTTGGAAAGAAACCTGCTTACAAACAGTCAAAACTCAAAAGAAAAGCAGACCCCACAACATCCAGCACAAAATGAATGGAAACACACTCAATGTATGTGAAATCTCCTATATGTCCCAAACTGGATGCTAACCAGTCATCAGAGCTGGATTTATGACAGCAGGAGTGGATACAGTCCACTCACTCACACATTTTCTATTCATGTGTTTCCCAGAGCCCACATATGTTACATAACCCCCACAGGACAGCAACTGCTGGACATCAATGGTGCTGACACGAACCTGACTGACTGTGGCATTTTCAGGTCTCCACTGACTCTGCAGACAGGTTTAGTGAGATTACATTAACCTGGCGTACCTGAGTTATCACTGAGAGGGTTTATGAGCTTGGTTTTATACCAACCTGGTCATAACTCATCCCAGGTCATGTGTCTTTTACAGGAGACACTTCAGATACTCAGGAAAAGATTTGGCCCACCTCTTTAAAAAACAAAATTCTCACTAAAACTTGATGAAATGATCCTGTTAAAGAAAGTTCTGGAAGGTGTCAGTGAGATCTGAGGATGAACCATGGACACAAATCATGGTTTGAACAAGGATCCAGACTCTTTATTTTAGTAAAAGGAGTGGCGCTGTGATAAATGAGTAGGTGATTAGTAGTTAGTCTGTGTGCTTAAATACTTTTCTCAGGTTGGATACATGAACGATGGTCAGACTTCAGAGTGGACAGCCAGTGGGTGTCATGTATCAGCAATGTCTGGGCGCAGCGGTCGTGCTTAGACTTTTTGCAGGGCATGGGCAAAGAGAAAAAAGAAAATGTAGCGCTTTCTTGCCTCTAAAGAAGGCACTAAGTTTCTACGTGTTTTCCAGGGCACTTGAGACATGTTTATATATTGAACATACAATACATCACACAGCCTCAAAACACACTACTAGTACCAAAGTTAGTTCGTAATAAGCAAGTTGAGCAGTTTGGTCTGTTTTGTCAACCAGTAGGACACTTCAGCAGACACTGTTGCTTCCAAGAGGGCACTGAAGTGTGTGTTTTCCAACAACTGGGCCCTGAGGAGGAGCGACCTCTCCCTTGTGCACACCAAACTTTGAAATCAAGTTTATGAAAAATGTTTTGCATTTAAATGCAGTGTGCATGTATTTGGTACATTCATTAAAATGCAATCAAGGCTTGTGTTGGACGGTGCCACCTCTTAATGATACAGAAGCAGATGGAACCAGTGACAAAATTACTCATCTGAATGTTTTTGTTTTGTTTTGATTTTTTCTTTTATTTCCTTTTTTGTATTTTTTTTTCTTTTTGTGCGTGCTTGTTTTTTTTTTTTTTTTTTTTTTTTTTNAACCTACAGACAATATAACCGTGTACTTACTTGTAAGCCTTGTATTAGGATAAGATTGCAAAACTCTGCCTCATTGAGCAACCGCTTCTATTTACAACTAATCCACAATAACACTATTGTTGTTGAAACTAGCACAGAAGTGAAAGAGTCCACAACTGTAGGTCAAAGTTAGCAAACAATAGCTGCTAAAAGCTTCTGCTCTGACTGGCTGATATATGTTTGAAGCAGCCAAACATCTAAAATTTATTCTACTTTTCAGCCTGTGCGATAAATTATGTGATCTCCTTAAAAAAGTAAAACAGCTTTGTTTTTTCATGAACGGCTCAAAGTCACCTCACACTGAAGCCTCTATTCTTGCCAAGTCAAGTTTGTCATCCTTTTTTTCACGTTTGATGTAATTGAGTGTTTGCAGATCAAATTAAACTGGAACTTTTGAACTTGGTGCCCCTTTTACTGGATATCTAACTCATGAAATATCAAAGTCAACTGGAATAGTCTGATGCTCTTTAAGAATGAAACTGTAATTTAGAGAGCGTTTAATTGTGCATTTGCCTCTGGTCTTGAACACATCAGATCTCTTGCCATACAGTGAGATGCCTTTGTGTTGTAGTTTCATTGTCGTATGAATCATATCTGTAAAGTTTATTTCATGTGCATAATTCTGAATCTTTGTGTAATAAGCCAAAAAAAAGTCACAAAAGACAAAGTGCACAGAGTCCAAAGATGGTTTCTGGTGTCAAAATGTCGAGGCTCAGCTGACGACATTCAGCGTTTGGATGGCTTAGAGATTTTATTCTTTAAACAGGAAATGTTTGATTTGCTGGAATGATTGACAAACCCTGAAAGTGTTTGATACAGATCACCTGAACGGGACGCTGAGTGGAGGAAGTGTGTGTTATGTATGTGCGTGTGTGTCAGGCATTCCTTCCATATGATGAATTAAAGGCTTCTCTGAACACGTCACGAGCGAGCCGATGAATGTATGTAAATACCTGTACATAAGAACGGAGAAGTGACATATTCTTGTAGTGATTTCTTTGATTGTGATGGAAGTTTTAAATATGTAAATATGTAACATGATAATTCATATCTATGGTGAAAATGTGGTGACAAACTTTTTGTCAGGTTTTTACAGAACAACATGCTCTAAAAAGTTTATAAAACAAAACGTATATCACATTTTTCTCGACTTGCACAGCCACTTTGCCAGGTGCTAATAGAAATATGATGTATATGACAGATGTGATGAGTATGTGATGTGAACTGTAAACTCTTTACAAAACATGAGTTGCTTTGAATCTTATACATTTGCTTTTCTTCTTACATAAACTATATTTACAATAAAAAACAACCAAAGATGAAGATTGCTTGTAAATGTTTTTACTCTGAAACTGATTAATTTGCATTCATGATTCTAATTGCTGCACATAAACTCAAATCACTGCCCGGGAAGCAGCTCAGGTCAGGAACAGCCTCCTTTTCCTCTGATGTGATACTTTTTCTGCTACAAATTTCAACTGGGAGGCCTGGTGGTAAATGAGCTCAACACTCAATGCAGGCGCCTACTTGCAAAAAGTGACAGAGCAAGACACCTAGTCTTTGCAAAATCTGGAGGGCTGTAAATATGGTATTTTTGAACATGAGAAGGTTCAAAACTTACATTTCAGGAGTCTTTAAGTTTGCTCTTCTACAGTATTCAACAAGATTTATGCTGGTTTCATATGATATTAGTCAGAAAATGCTTAAATATTATACGATTAACCATTTTTGCCTGGGTGTTTCAGGGGTTTTTTTTTAAATTCCTTTAAGATATTTACCAGAATTTAGAAATGTTATGGTGTCATCGTGGCAACAACAATGATTACAGTTTTTTACTAAACACTAGAGCTGGAGCAACAATACATCAGTTTGCCAAGAGCAGATAAAACAGGACAGGAAGTCAGGGACCACAACAAACATGAAGCATCCAGTTGACTTTCATAATAAGATACCCTTTGTTGATACCAGTTCCTACTTCACATCACATCAACAACAAACTGTCATGACAAGCAAAGCCAGGAAAGGGGTCAACAAGTTTAAGGCTGTCCTGCAGCAGGGTATGTCAGAATTATTATAGTTAATATAAAATAAGAAATAAAGAAAAAAGAAAGAAAAAAGGTTAACTTGAACTGTATTGTGGTTTTTCAAAACTGACTTTAAGCTAAAGTTGTAGCGAATTTGCCTTTCATTTTCATCTTTGTCATTTGTTCTTGTATATAAAGTCAGTATTTTTTGGAGGATATGAAATGTTTTGTTTTCTACAAATTTAATTCCAGTTGGTGCATGCACACAAAGCAAGCAGGTGTCAACACTTTGTTCTCACACTTTTTTGGAGACGAGCCAAACCGCAAAGGAGCAGGGGTGTCTGTGTTTGGGTTTCCTCTGAAAAACGCTGTCAATACTCGTCTCTAGAGCGTCTCTGTTGAAAGCTCTGATGGTAAAGTTTAGCGGTTGGGAATAAATAATCATGCAGGAGGAGTTTTCTTTAGATAGTTTTGTTTTGACATCTCATTCTGTCCTTATGGCTGAATCTGGAGCAAAATATTTTCTCACAGTTTTGTTTTAGACAAAGAAATTCTTCAACCAGGGCTTTGCTTGCTATACTCTTTGAACTGATTTCGTGTTTATGTTTGCGTGTGAATTCTTCACTTTTGTTTGAGGGCGAAAGAGTCAATCTGAGAGCATATTTACATTATTCAAACATTTATTGGGACACTGGAGCTCAAATCGTAACACTAGCTAACATTTAACCTGTGTGCCTTTCTAATCTCAGGGTTTAGAAAGTTTAGTTGTCACTACGACTCAACACATAACCTTATTCCTCTGTATACTGATAAAAGAAGGCTGAACAAAAAAAAGTAGGGTTAAAATGAAGGTCTGTGTTCCTTCATCTGATTTACAGCAAATGTGACTCCTCTTTATCACACTGGGTGATGGAACTCATGGAAAATGTTGGCTCTGTTTACACGTTTCCCACTGAATAAAAAAAACCCGTCATTTCCAGACTATAAGCTGTTACTTTTTTCACACGCTTTAGACCCTGTAGCTTAAACAATGAAGCAGCTAATTTATGTTTCTTTGAGGGGGGGCTAACAAGCTCCATACCGCCAATACATTTAGGCCTATTTTCACAACAATATGTCACGGCCTACCACCAAAAACTCCACAAAAGTGCAATGAATCATATATTGATCATATATCATATATCGATCATATATTGAATGTTTCTTTTGATTGCAGAAATGGTACAGCAGATGTACATTTTCTTCAAAGGCAGTCAGTAGATTCAGAAGCACAAGCACATGACGGGAGTTCACTGTTGTTGTTGTTGTTGCCCTAGTTTGCGTATGGTCAATCCACAATGAAAGTGTAATTCACATGTGCACAGCAAAGCATGCTGTCAGTGTTCCCACAGAAAACTCTGGCTTACTGTTTAAACGGCAATGGTGAAACAGCGTTTCAGAAAAGTTCCCCTTTTGAGGCCATTTCCAAAATATTCTGTTTCCGTGTAAATGAGAAGCCAAAATGCAGCAAAACCTTTTTGTTCCATGCTAAAACCAATGTCGGGCAAACAGCCCCATAGTCTTCATTTAAGGGACACACCTGATTCATCCCAAGTGTCACCAGAATCAGCAAACTATGAAAGCTCTTTTTATGAGTGTCTTCAACTTTAAAGGAGGGGTCTTCTTGCAGTGGGGTTACTGCACAAACAAATACTTCAGCATTTTTTATTATTTTTTTATTAGTTTTCTTGCAAAATCAATGTGTGAGATGAAATAAAGGCAGACTGATACAATTTAATTCAACAAACCCCCAAAAGCAGACAGAACCATTTATTCCATCAAAATGATGCGAACACCATTCATCTTAAAACCCTCTGAATTACAGGAAAAAAGTATCGAACATAGTTATCAGCTCCACTGGTTTTAATTCATAGCTGTTTTGTGGAAAGAAACATCAAAGGCCAGGAAACTTGTCTTTCCTGATGTTTTCTGGAGTGTATTTAAAAGTCAAAACAAAGATTCCATGGTGCAGTCTCATTAAACGGCTCATATATATGTGCACCATATAGAGCCTTTATGATTTTTAACCACATGTAGCTTAGAGAGACAGAAAAAGCTTGTTTCCAGTAAAGTTGCATAACAAATGTACAGCTGGGGAACATGAGAAACGTCAATGTGAGATTTCTACCACATGGCACATTTGCATGGAAATTATACCCCAGTCCCCGTTCCTCCTTCATCCAGACTCTGTTTCTCACCACTTATCCCCGGTCTTCACAGCTTTTTCGAAAAAGCCTCTGGATGTTTTCTGCTCCTAAGTGTGTTGCTGAGTCATGCTGTGAAAGGCAAAGAGGTAATTGGTAAGAAAGAGGTAGCAGAAAAGCGAGCTTTGTGTGTGTATGTATGTGTGTGTGAGAATTTTGGGTGTATATCATAGTGATTTATGAGCCGGGCTGCTCTCAGAGGCATTCTGGGATGCAGCAGGAGGATTTAATTCAACACATGTGGGACTAACTGCTCTCTATTGGCTGCTCGGCTCAGGTTTAATGTTAAGTCTTCTCTTTTTGTTGATGTCTGTGGGCCCAGGACTTTCTGAGGGGGTCAATTTGGAACGTTATCCAGCAGATGCTCACCAGTAGCCCTCCAACCTGGCACATTCCCAACGCATATAAACAACAACTGCCATGTTCCAGATGAGTTGATGATGTTAGCATCCTCCAAAACTTTTATTTGGCTTTCCAAACATCACTGAGATTTCAAACTTTTCAATCTTCAAGGGTATTTATCTAAAATTCTGTCTGCATGTAAATGAAAAGATGAAATGTGCACAAAAAGCAGCGTTTTCAAAGATACAAGCCTGTATTTCTACACACTGGCATCACTGCATAACTTTGTGTATCTCCTCTCCCCTTCAGTCTGAAGTGTTTGCTTAAGTTGTGAAGAAATGGGCCCTGACATGATAGAAAAAGTGCAAAACAATGGAGAAATTCTCCAATGCAGAAATACAAACACCATTACTTCCTTGAAGGAATAAGTGTTGCAGTGTGTGAAGAGACAAGCCGCCCGTGAATGAAACACACTCCTTGTGTCTGAAGGTTTAAATTTCTCTGATGTTGCAACATAAATAGTGACATGTGTTTTCTTTTGTTCTTTCATTACCCTTTAACCACACTGTCTCTCTCAAGCACTCATACACTCATACACACATACACACACACTCTGGGTTTGAACTTGGCATAGAGTTGTACACAGTTGCATAACAGCCATCATCTGATCCCTCTTGTCAAATCAGCACATGGGCCGTTGTAGTCTGCTACTTAGTAAGTTGCCTCTGACCTTCAGATTTGTGTACAGTATCTGTTTCTCTGGCTCTCTGCACATATTGACACAGAGTGTGAAGAGTACATGCAGCTGGTGGTCACTCAGTAACTTTTGAGGAACTGAAATGACCTGTCTGTTTTTTTTTGTTTGTTTGTTTATTTACACAACAAGGACTGTGAAAAAATTTTCAGACATATTCACAACAGTCAAGATAACTGGCAATCATTTGATTGATACAGTTGTGGTCATAAAATGACAAAAAAATACTTCCAAAATGACCCTGATCAAAAGTTTACATACCCCAGCTCTTAATATCTTTCATTGCCCCCTTAAACATTAATGACAACTTTAAGTCTTTTGTGGTCATTGTAGATGAGGGTCTTTATTGTCTCAGATGGTAAAACTGCCCATTCTTTTTGGCAAAAAGCCTCTAGGTCCTGTAAATTCTTGGGGTATCTTGCATGAACTGCAAGTTTGAGATCTCCCCTGGGTGGCTCAATGATATTGAGGTCAGGAGACTGTGATGACCACTCCAGAACCTCCATTTTATTCTGCTGTAGCCAGTGGCAGGTCGACTTGGCCTTGTGTTTTGAATCATTGTCATGTTAGATCATCCATGTACGTCCGGTGCACAGCTTTCCAGGCTTTCCCTCAGTATTTCCTGATAGCGTTCTGCATTCATCCGTCCATCAGTTTTGACTAATTTTCCTGAGCCTTTGTAGCTCACACATCTCCAAAACACCAATGATCCACCTCAGTGTTTTACAGCAGGAATGGTGGACCTTTCATCGTAGGCCTTGTTGACTCCTCTTCAAATGTAACGTTTATGGTTGTGGCCATAAAATCAATGTTGGTCTCGTCACTCCAAATGACTTTGTTCCAGAAGTTTTAAGGCTTGTCTCTGTGCTATTTGGGGTATTGTGAGCAGGATACTTTGTGGCATTGATGTGGAAATGACTTTCTTCTGGAGACTCGACCATACAATCATTTCCTTTGCATCCCGAACAATTTTCCTGGCTTTAGTGGCTGAAATTTTTGTTGGTAAACCTGACCGTAGTTTTGTTTTAACAAAATTCCTCTTTTTTCTCTTCTCAATTAGAGTTTTAGCAGTGCTTATTGGCATCCTCAATTCCTTGGATATCTTTTTAAATTCCTTTCCTGTTTTATAGAGTTGGATTACCTTTTCCTGCAGACCCTTTACAATACATATGCTTTTCACATGACTCTGAATCCAAAAACGTCAGTGAAGCAGTGGATGAAAGATGCAAGGGTCTGTCCGGAGCTCAGAAACTCACTGACCTTTTATACACACACTCTGATTACAAGCAAATAGATCACAGGTGAGGATGGTTACCTGTTTGTGTTGATTTGTGTGCATCTTATCAGGCCAAAATCACCAGGGTATGTAAACTTTGATCAGGGTCATTTTGGAAGTTCCTGTTGTCATCATACTTCAGAAAGAGTAAACACAGTTATGTGTTTATAAATAGCTTCATCCAGCCACTAACCATGAGGGAAAGAAAAGTTTTGTGTTGCATTCATAACCTCTGAAAAGTGGCAAAAAACCCCGAAGAATCTGCCAAGTATGTACACTTATGAGCACAACTGTATGTTGGAAAAGTTTAGCAGCTTTTACAGCTCTTAACAACCATCATCTAATCACGTTGAGTTTCATAATTACCTTTCTTACGACTCTGAGCTCTGAGGTTTCTGTACGGAGAGAATGAGAAAGGAAAAATGCCAGCTTTGACTGGGTTTTCTCTCAGTAAGAAGTTTTCGTCCTCGTAGCAAACACTGGGAGAACTTTGTCTTCTGCAACTCTGTTTGTGTCTCCAATAAAGATTCAAAGGGTGTGTCAAGATCTCTGTAGCATGAAAAAGCCTCCCTGCATCTCTGTTCACTCTTGTAACAATCAATCAACGTTTTCACAGCTGAGATGGCACAGCGGAGCAGGAGTTGGCACAGTTTCTTCATTGCAAGAGGTTTACTAGATTGTACCTTGTGCTGGAGGCTGTGTGGGGTTTCCCTGTGACAGACTAGTGATTTGTCCAAGATGTACTTGACCACAGTTCACACCAGTGGAGCATGTTGAGGAATGCAAATACCCAAGGGCGCCACCTTTGACAGCTTGCTGGATTTCTTCTCAGATATATAGCAACTCTCTATGAACATCTCCTGTGCGGGTTCATGGGCTGCAATGTACAAAACCCGTCACACGCTCTGTTTTCCTAAAGTTTGAGAGGCTCCCATCAAACTTCTGGCTTTGCTGTCCCTTCTGCAGAGCTCAGAGGAGAAAAGCCACCTGTGTGCCCAAAGAGAGTGCTGCTGAAACTGAGAACATCCATGATGCACTCTTCCTTTGCCCATACCTGAATGCCATTTGCACAGGTGGCGATTGCTATAAGGCTGCAAGGGGGGCTCGGCTTCCCCTAAAATGTAAAAAGAAATAAAAAATAAAAAAAAGGTGAAATATGTACGGCTGTGTTTACATTTCTTTGACTAAATGTGCATGTGTTCATCTTTTTTTCAGAATCAGCTACTTATCACAGGAAACCAACATAATGTCCTTCTCATTCAACCCCTCAGCTCCACAGTGATTTACCCAAACGGATTAGTGTTCAAGTAGTTAAGTATTTCAGAAACTAGTATTTCTTGGGGCTGCTGCTCTGTCCAGCCTGAGTAATGAGTTTAATCTTAAGACATGTTTAAACTAACACCATGTACTCCGGGTCAGTCACCTTATCACAGACAGAGGCATAAGTCAAAGCTACAGAACAAGAGTTATAGACCAGGGAAGGAACTCAGGGAGGCTTTTCCTCTTGGCTGCTTGGTTAGAAACTAACTTGTAACTTCAGCCGGGCTGAAAAAGTCATAATCATAAACTGGCTGATGAGTCTCCAGAGTCCAACAAAAAGCCAGAACAGTTCACTCCATTAAGCTGCAACAACAGGATTGGTAAAAACCTATAAGTGCATGGGGTAAGTTTGGAAAGAAACTGCTTACAAACAGTCAAAACTCAAAAGAAAAGCAGAACCCACAACATCCAGCACAAAATGAATGGAAACACACTCAATGTATGTGAAATCTCCTATATGTCCCAAACTGGATGCTAACCAGTCATCAGAGCTGGATTTATGACAGCAGGAGTGGATACAGTCCACTCACTCACACATTTTCTATTCATGTGTTTCCCAGAGCTCACATATGTTACATAACCCCCACAGGACAGCAACTGCTGGACATCAATGGTGCTGACACAAACCTGACTGACTGGCATTTTCAGGTCTCCACTGACTCTGCAGACAGGTTTAGTGAGATTACATTAACCTGGCGCACCTGAGTTATCACTGAGAGGGTTTATGAGCTTGGTTTTATACCAACCTGGTCATAACTCATCCCAGGTCATGTGTCTTTTACAGGAGACACTTCAGATACTCAGGAAAAGATTTGGCCCACCTCTTTAAAAAACAAAATTCTCACTAAAACTTGATGAAATGATCCTGTTAAAGAAAGTTCTGGAAGGTGTCAGTGAGATCTGAGGATGAACCATGGACACAAATCATGGTTTGAACAAGGATCCAGACTCTTTATTTTAGTAAAAGGAGTGGGGCTGTGATAAATGAGTAGGTGAGTAGTAGTTAGTCTGTGTGCTTAAATACTTTTCTCAGGTTGGAAACAATACATGAACAATGGTCAGACTTCAGAGTGGACAGCCAGTGGGTGTCATGTATCAGCAATGTCTGGGCACAGCGGTCGTGCTTAGACTTTTTGCAGGGCATGGGCAAAGAGAAAAAAGAAAACGTAGCGCTTTCTTGCCTCTAAAGAAAGCACTAAGTTTTTAAGTGTTTTCCAGGGCACTTGAGACATGTTTATACATTGAATATACAGTCCATCACATAGCCTCAAAACACACTACTAGTACCAAAGTTGGTTCGTAATAAGCAAGTTGAGCAGTTTGGTCTGTTTTGTCAACCAGTAGGACACTTCAGCAGACACTGTTGCTTCCAAGAGGGCACTGAAGTGTGTGTTTTCCAACAACTGGGCCCTGAGGAGGAGCGACCTCTCCCTTGTGCACACCAAACTTTGAAATAAAGTTTATGAAAAATGTTTTGCATTTAAATGCAGTGTGCATGTATTTGGTACATTCATTAAAATGCAATCAAGGCTTGTGTTGGACGGTGCCACCTCTAAATGATACAGAAGCAGATGGAACCTGTGACAACATTACTCATCTGCATGTTTTTTTTTTGTTTTGTTTTGTTCTTTTTTTTCTTTTTTGTATTTTTTTTTCTTTTTGTGCGTGCATGTCTTTTTTTTTTTCTTTTTTTTTCCTCTGTGACAGACTGTCTCTTTTACAGACTATAAGGGACAAGCAGCATGAAATCCTCAGTCCAAAAACAGGACCAAAAATCAAGAAATTTAATTAACAAAAATGTGAAATACATGCATTGTAGACAACCATAGCATACCGCCATTCAACATATTTAAGCCTTTTATTTTTCAAGATTTTGTTAGTTTTAAAAAACAGGATTAATTCATAGTAGCTTTAATATGTTATGATGAAGAATTGTTCACATTTGGCATTAATGTTTCTTCCTCTGCCTCACTAAAGGTTTAGCCGTGGACCAGGTTCTCAGCTTCATTACTGTCCCTTTAATGTTGCCCCCCACTCTCATCCTGTTCCCACTCTGCTCACTGTTTTATCTCTTCTGATTCAAGGCATAAAGCCTGAAAATAAAAATCATGGTTGGTTTCCAAATCCACCAAAACAACAGAGACGCCAATGGTTACTCTCTGTCCTCCCTACTTCAACATCTACCCTGCAGCAGCAAAATTTTCTGAAGTCAAATGACATCATGAAGGAGGCCATGCACTTCCTTGTTTGTGCTCAGTTGCACTTGCATCTCCTTGAATCTGGAGAACACATGAATCAAGTGAACCAGACTTTGGGGCTGAGAGTCTTCAAACTTAGCCCTGAATTGTTCTCTTAAAGTGTGGAGCTGACCTGTGTCTCACAAAGTAGAATAAAAGACCTGTCTATGCTTATTTAGCTTCAGTAGCACAACGGGAGCTTCCTAATGATGCCAGATGTTCCTGCAGCACCGTAATCCAAATTGTGAGGCCATCGAGCTGCAGTGTTTGGTGGGTTGGGGGGTTGCTTCTGCAGTTTTTTCTCTTCTTTTCTAATTTTTTTTTACCTCTGTTCTCCTTTTTATTGATCTATTTAGGAGGAAGAAAATTTGCCAACTACTGTTTTTGACTTTCTGATCCCAAAGGAAAACTTGTCATAAAGACCCCAAGCAGGATGACAGTCATTTAGAGAAATGACTGACGTCTACCTGCTGGGAGGGAAGCGAAGTCAGTGAAACCTGAAGTTCAAAGTCAAAGGAGCAACAAAGCCGTGTGGTATGCAAAGCAGCGTGCTGTCACTTCAAACATTCGTCTCCCTCGGGCAACACGCGAGTATTTTAACTCACCTTGTAGACACACTCTCCTTTCGCACTTTCTCCGGCCTCTGCTTTTGTCTCATTTATATTCAATCTCTCTAAAAAGGTATTTAGACCCTCATGTCACACAAGCCTGCCAACCTGTGCAGACTAAAAATATAATGAGTGGTTCTTTCAGGCAGGGTGACCCCCCACAGGGAGACAAACACTCACCGTCTGAATGTTAAACTGCGTATCACTGCCTCCACACATTATGCAACCTTTCAGGACCCAACATGTGTCACCATTATCTGTGTCTACTTCTATTTATACCCCCGGTCCCCTTCTCCACATTTACACATGTTTCACATTTGGGGCATTTAGCAGCGACTTAAAAAGAGAGCCGAGCAGTGAGGAGGAATCAATCACCTCTCCTGTTTCTGTTTCTCTCTGCCAGTTTGTTCTGCTTCATTAAAACTGCTCGAACTCTTGGAGAGGCTTCGGGAAAGAGACCAGAGAGGCCAGGCTCTCATGAGGTTGGGATTTGAGCGTGAACGCCGTGACTCCAGCCTTCAGAGCAATTTTCACAATGATTTTAACTTCTGTGACATGAGATGTGGCATTACTGGGGAGAGTAATTACAAGTTTGACTTAATAATAGTCAAAGTCACCCAGAGAGTTACCTGCTCATCAGCTTGAAATAGAGTTAGATTTTGGAACGTAACATAACCTTGATGCCCATGAATTTCCCCAACCTGGGCCCTTTTTGGTGTTTTTAATGGTTTTTCAGAACTAATTACTTTGAGGGATGAGGGCCACAGTGAAGTATATACTATTTTACAGAAACAAGATTCTGAGAATACAGTCATGATGATACAAGATTAGAGCCATACTCTTAAGAAGATTAAGCTGTAATGTTTTGAGAAAGAAGTATTTTTTTCCAACAGGTTCATCTTTTGTGCAAAGTGAAGAGGTTATAGACGTTACCAAGGCCTTCTTGTTTGCTTTCTGTCTTTTTAACAGCCTCAGCTTGTTGCACAGTTATATCATAACCCTGATACCTGTGATCATGGGGCTGTTAAAAGTATCACTATTTTAGATAAAAATGTATATTCAAGTAAAGCTTAAAAAGAGCCTCATTTATAATTGGCTGGTTGTGGGTGGCTTTTTGGATCCGTCCCCTCAAAATAAAACACGGGCTTATAATAGCCAGATATTAAGATGTCTTCTCATGCAATTTATGACTTTGTTCTAAAGTTATGACTTCAATCTCCTGTTGTGAAGAATATATGAACATAATAATACGGCTTTCACTTTATGACATTACAACTACAATCTCAAAATATTATTGTAGCATAATTGCTGAATTACACCCTTGAAAGTTTGTTTCTTACATGGTCAGGGCAGATTTAACCAGCTATGAGAAATACACTGGGATATAAATAAAGTTACAAAAGCTTTTTGTGTAAGTCTGGCAGTTATAGCCCACAGTCTTTCACTGTCAGTCGTGTCTCTGATCCACAGCTGATTTTAAGTAGATTCACTCTCTGTCTGTTCTTGATCTTTTGTCTGTCTGGGTGAATAAAGTGAGTCAGAAATGATAAATAGTTTTTCTCATTATCTGTATAAGAGAACACACATTATGTTTTGGAAATAATCAAATACATTTTTCCTGTCACCACAAAGAGTTTAATCATTCATGATTAAACACTTATGTGGTAACAGATAGATATGAGTTTGTAAAGAGGCTTTAATGAACTCCTGAAGGAGGCTGGTGCATTAATCAAACAGAGATCATAATCAGTGAGTGTTCAACACATGTTTCAGTCCCATGTTCCAGGAAAGCTGTGGAAATGTGAGCACTTGGTCCTGATATTTTCTGTTGCTTTTCCTCATGTTCACCCAGTCAAATTGAAATTTCCATCCTTTTCTCCTCTTACTCGTTGGTTCAGAAACTAAAATAATAATTTAAAAACATCTCATTTTGAGCAATTACAGTCAGTGTAGGATGCAGGAGGATGAGCAAAAAAAGAAGAGGAAAGCCTTGACTATGTCCACGCATAGTTGGGTATTTGGGAAACTGCATATATTTTTATATGTTTAGACCTGTCATCCACATTAAACTGTGGTTTTACATCACTAAAAGTTATGTTTCTGAAAACTCCCACCAAAGTGGAGATTTTGGAAAAATCTGGTTGCATGGTGTCATGTATATGCTGGATTTCAAACGTCTCAGCTTACTGCAAAAAAAAAAAAAAAGCCATTGGATGTCACATACATGCTGTGTTATTGCATTAATGCTGCAGGTGAATAAGTTTTAACACTGATACAAACACTTATTTCTTGTTTATTCGTACAAGTGCATCTTATTAAGAGCAAACCTCTACACAATATTTTTACAGATTTGCCCAGTTATGTGTGAATGATTTTTTTTTCTTTTTTTTCTTCTTTTTTTTGTGTTAAAGATCAAGTATGGACAAAAGTTTTTTCAGGGAACGAGGGGAAATATTCTTTTTAAAGATACCCTGTCATGTAAGTAGAAGGCCTCAGTTTCTTACATTGTTATATCCATCAACTCTTTCTCATTTTTATCTTGACAAATGCAAAAAAAAAGTGTCACAGCCTTTGATGTATGATTATTCAAAAACTGAATGAAGCACACCTTTCTTATGTTAAGTTATGCAATGTTATGTTATGTAATGTAATGTGATGTTATGTTATGCATTGTTATGTTACGTTGTTATGTTACGTTATGTTATATATTGTTATGTTGTTATGTTGTGTTATGTTATGTATTGTTATGTTGTGTTATGCATTGTTATGTTACTTTGTTATGTTATGTTATGCTATGTTGTATTATGTTGTTGAGTTATGTTATGCTATGTTATGCATTGTTATGTTACGTTGTTATGTTATGTTATGTTATATATTATGTTGTTATGTTGTGTTATGCATTGTTATGTTACTTTGTTATGTTATGTTGTTATGTTATATATTCTTATGTTGTTATTTTGTGTTATGTTATGTTATGTATTGTTATGTTGTGTTATGCATTGTTATGTTACGTTGTTATGTTTTGCTATGTTGTTAAGTTATGTTATGCTATGTTATGCACTTTGTTATGTTGTGTTATATTATGTTGTTTTATGTTTTGTTATGTCATGTTATGTTATGCTATGTTGTTATGTAGTTATGTTATGTTATGTTATGTTTTGTTATGTTGTTATGTTTGGTTATGTTGTTATGTTATGTTACATCATGTTATGTCACTTTTTGTCATGTTGCGTTAGGTTAGGATAGGTTAGGTTAGCAATACAAATTAAGAATTGCTACTTAGTTTAGCATCAGCTTTGCAGAAAAAACACTTTTTTTTCTTGAAAAAATGTTCTTTTATCTTTAAATGCAGGCATCAAAGGGTTAATTTTTTGTTTCTTAGGGATTTAAGATTGTGTCCCATTTCTACCTTCCAAAGAGATGATTTTGCGAAAAAAGGAAAAAAAAAAAAACCCTGGCAAAATGTGAGAAAATGTCATGGAGACAGTTTTTACTGAGTGGTTCATTTGTGCACCCCATGCACAGAGTCTAAACTCCTAAAGGCATGTGGCTGGGGTTCAGTTTCCCTCCACGGCACTTCGCCACATGTCATCCCTTACATTTCCATCCAAGTTTACTCCTCCATTTACTCCCCTGTCTCTAAATTAAAACTAAAAAATGGCCAAAATAAAATATTTCTCTCCCCAAACTCCTCAGGGAGACATTTATTCCAACATTCAAATAGCGGAGTCACAGTTTCATTTCCATAACCACAACCTGCCTCTGTATTTGTCTAATGCATGGGTGCCTTAAGAAAGCAGACCTTCACATTTAAAGAGTAATGTGGTGTGGTTTGGCAGAATTTTTCCAAATATCAACTTATTCTTTCAATGAGGCTGGAAAGAAAAGGTTGAGCTCCCATGGACTAAAGCAAAATGTTATTATGCTTCGCTGGTAGTTTATTTCAGAATATGAGGGTCCCTGGTTTAAATCCCATGCCTGCTCAAGTTTCTGCAACTAGTCTGAATAAATCGATTAACTCATTTTCAAACGTTCACCATTACAGTCCTGCAGCATCAGTCAGTCAGTGTAACGTCTGCAACAAGTGCAACCAACCTTGACCAGGATTCAAACTTCACTTCAATCTGTTATGAAATGTTTCTCACACAACCACTTGTCCTCTTGCATCACCTCAAATGCCTGCAAGAGAAACAGAAAACTATTATCTCTCCACTTTCTACATTTCATCAAGTCTTTTAGTGCTCCCGGGCTCTAAAACAGTTGAACACTCAAGGCAAGAGCTTAAATTTAGACACAATTTCTAAACTCATCAACTCCAATTACTCTGAACAAACTGCTCACTAGACTTGATCAGAACTGGCTCCTAGTTTTGTTCTTACTGCTGCAGTCTACAACGTGCATGCTAACCCAAGATAAATTCAGATATTATCAATGCAAAATGTTGGTGTCCATCGGGAAACTGCACTGACCTAAATCATCAGGCTACAAGTGTAGACATGCTCATGTGGGATGTCACTGAACGTCCCCACAGTGATTAAACATTTGCTGAGGGTGAAACTGACATTTAAATTCGATATTTGCACAGATGCATGTTTACACATATTCATCCTGAGTTTCTCAGTTCTGCCTTTCTAGTAAAGGACAAATGTTAAGAGCAGAGCTGTTTCAGCTTTTTAAGACTGGATTTTCTACAAAAAACACTACGAATAAATATGTTAGCTGAGTTTTTGTTGGGGTTCCTTTGAAGGAACCATGCAACATGTTTGATCGATCCAGGATCTCAGAAACAATATTTCAGCATTTCATCTTTCTCCTTCAGAAATCAATGGGTGTCAGTGCTGTATGGGTTTACACACTTTGAATAAGTTTTAAACCAGGGTAAGCCATTTTCAGGCTTTTGAGAAACCAGATTTTACTCCCAGATAACTCTGACCAAATGGACACTGGTCATCTGAATTGTGTTGTACTCACGCACAATTGGCTCACTGCAGCACCATTCCTTTACTGGCCAATATGGCCAACGAGGCTCAGTCACACTACTCAAAAATGGCTGGTTACTCCCCATAACAACTCCTCATCTCTGTCCAGAAACGTCCCATATTCATCAAAACATCAACAAAGCAATTGAGGGAGGGAGTCTACAAGGGGGTGAGGCACACACAGACACTGACACATGTTTTTAGGCCCAGAGATGACGATTGAGCAGGATTATTCCTTTGAAAGTTAACATTTCATTTTTTAGAAAAAATCTTGCATACTTAACCCTTAAGCATGATTGCCTTTTGTGTGCACTTCATCATGAAGCGTCTGTTTAAAAGAAATGTGGTCTCTTCAGACTCAGCACAATAGAGACTAGGGAACATGGCATTGACTTAAGTTACTGTTTGGCTTATTGGTTTTGCCTGGGCACAGCCTTTGAACACCCAGCAATTGTTTAGTATGATTTTCGAGAGGGGCCATCACAGTGATTTCACATCGGATTTCACATCATGTCCTCGTTGCATGTGTGTGCTTGTGTTCAAGCATGAAGATTACACTGGCCAACAAACTTGGCTTCAGGGTTGAAGTGTTCTTGGGCACAGTTCAGATGGCCAGCTTGACCTCGCCTGGACAAAGAACAGGACACCGAACCCCAGTTTCTGCCTCAGCCAGATGATTTCCAGCATCAAGAACATACATGTTGCCTTTATTGTGGCAACATGATTTCACCTGCTGCTGACAATCAGAACTGAGAACATGTCTGTATTTGCTGTGACTCTTTTCTCCTATTGCCAGTATAAGGTGGATGCACCATCATTTTAATCCAACTCAATGTAGGCAGGTGCCAGATCCTGCTGAACAATAACCAGAAAAAAGCAAATCAGCAGAAGACAGCATCAAATGCACAGCAACTCTCTGCATAAGTAGACTGAATCCTGACTGCAGTTATCCTAAGCTTTATGAGAAACACTTTTTTGTTTGCGAATGGTCCAGTGCTTCTGTTTTGTTTGTTTTATAGCCTGTGCTTTTTGTTCATATATCTGTTGAGTTAATGCATATTTAGTCTCACCAGCTTAGGTTACAAAAGCTGTAGTGTTTGACTTTTGTTTACATGCTCTTCCCTATACACATAAACACTGAATAAATTCACAAAGACTGACTTGATAAATAGAGGAAACATTACAGGGGAAAAACGTGGACCAGGGAGAATGAGACAAAAGAAGTTGTGTTCAGGAAAAGTAGGATATTTGAGACTTGGTGGAGGGTGAGGGGAAGGGTTAATTTGTCAGCATGTACCTGCAGTGTCTCAAGTAGCCTTGGTGAGAGCAGAGCACAGACCTCTAACCCTTACACACTGTATCTGTTTCACACACACATATACTTTCCATCTCCTTATGTAATCTGCTGCATGCAAGCGTACCGGGTGTGTGTGAAGTATGAGAGTGTGTTTGTGTGCGGCTTGGCTTACATATTTACGTACATACTCCTGCACATGGGAGCCATATAAAAAGCAATACATACACCCCCCAAACCCCTGCCACCTTTTACCGCACGTTATTTATGGCTGCATAGGAGCTCTGCGGCTACATTATACTTATTTACACTCACTCTAACAGCACTTTAAGAAAAGAAGTCATGAATTACAGACACGCACACACGCACACGCACACACATCAGAGCGCTGTAAAAAGAGAGCAGAGGGAGCGTAGCACACTCGTGCGCAGCGCTCTCATTCCCAGTTGCCCTCAGGTCTTGTGAATGTAAGGAATTCACAGCGAGGGGTGGAGGAAAAATGCTGTTTGCAGTGCTGTGTGTGCTGCTGTGCAGATGAGATGTGTGACACTAAGTTAGGCCGGCATACACACACACACACACACACACACAGATTCACATGTGCTCTCAGCAGGATGATTTTTAATTCATCTCACTTGTTGGCAATATGATTCATAACAAGCAGCACAATTATGGTGAAAACTATGGTGGTAAACAGAAATAACCCACAAATATGCATCTAAAGCACCCACACACACCTACAGTACACACCACAGGAGACCTTTGAGGTAAACCTTTGATAGCTTTCATCATCTGGTGAGGTGGAGCAAGTTCTAACACAAACTAACATATGTTAGGCCAAGTGTCAGTTCTGTATCACACCGTGCAGGAATGAATCTCTCCTTTTGGAAAAAAATCAGGCTAGATTTTTCAACACTAGAGTAAAAGACAATGTACATTTCATCTTCTAATACTTGTTGAGGGGCACAAGAAAAAAAATAAAAACACAACATGGTCGAACGCCTTTGCACACTGACACCGGTACCTAAATGAAAACAAGCAGAAAAATGAGACAGACAAGATTGTTTTGTCCACAGGAGGCACCAAAATGGATACTTACTGAAAGCTCTTCACTTACCTATCAAGGAATGAGGGCTTGTCTGACACAAGTGTGAGTGGGCAAATCAACTGCATGTGAATAAATTGCCAAACTACCGAGTCTCCTGGTTTCACTTGACAGAGATGCATGTCACATTTTAAGCTGATCGATTGTAGATTAACCATGTACAGTTATGTGTCTACACTAATGTCACTCACAACAGTGGACAAAGACCTAACAGTGTTGCAATTACACTAGTATGCATTTGAGTGTGAAGTTACATTCAAGTTGAGTCCCAGAGCTATAAAAGCAACTAACAGTAATATTAGACAGCTAACCCACTGAACACAAATAGTAATGCCAACTTAGCCACTTTTTAGACCCTTCCAGTCACTCATTTTTAAGAAGTGACAAATCTAGTTCCTTCTTGTAGAGTTTAGAGACTCTGACGTAAAAACACATATCAATATTTACATATTTTCAATATTTTTGCAGTTTTACTAAGGTAAGGTAAGATACTCCTTTATTCATCCCACAGTGGGGAAATTTATAGTTATTGCAGCAAACAAAAAGTTCATGGTACAGACATTATATTAAGAATATACTAAATAGAATAACAAAGTGTAACAGAAAAAAAACTGTATAGGAAAATTTAACCACAAGACAAGAGTGAAGAAACAATTAACAAGTATGAGGTGTGCATGGAATAACAGCATAAAGATAAAAAGACTGAAAGAGGTGGGACATGTTGTTTATCAGAGACTAGTGGTGTGCGATACTGCAACCCTTGATATTGATCCGACTCCAATCAAATCTAGAGCCAGTATTGCCAATTTCAATACCGATACTTTTTACATAGAAATGCAGCTTGACAAAATTAATCAAGAATAATCTAAAACCACTGAAATTGGTGTTTTGTTCATTGATAAAATTAACAGCTAATGTTCCAATTAGAAAATCCTTTTGTGTATCAATCATCCCAGATAAAAAAAAAAAATATTTAGGGAATCAGTGATGAATTTAATTTAGGGAAGCTAATAAATTAATTCTTACTGATTTTGATGCAGATGATAACTCATGCCATTAGAGCGACAGTCACTGTGGATTAGTGTAGGAGTTGGTATGGCAATATTAACTGCTGCTAATTTCTTTGGTTTTATGGCTGTGATCAATGTCATCCTTCTTCATTCCCTCATTTCTTTGAGCACATGTCAGAGGTTGTATCAGACTTGTCTTTTCAGTTCCATACCCTGCTGATCAACAGGAGATAATACTGGTTGGAAATGTAGATTACAGTTGAGATTAAGCAGGGAATTATGTTGACATGAGTCATTTATTCAGAACTGGCAGGGTGTAATTGTGAAGTCACATGCAAGATGTCACAACACATCAGTCATATTCTTCTCTTTTTTTAATGCAGTTTGTCATCTACAACATAAACTTGGCTCCTGCTTGATCCATGAACATTTTTGGAGCCTTTTATTTGTCCTGCTGTGTGCAGCCTGGTTTAGGGACTCAGTTTTTGTTTAATACCCATTAAAACATGGCATGCAGCTGCAGTCTGCACTCACGTACTGTTTCTGCTGACTCACTGGTGTTTGAAAATGTTTCAGCAACCTAATCTGGGTCATTAAATTGTGGTTTTTGTTTAAGTTAGTCGAGTAATACACCACATTTAAGCCTTGTAGACCTGAAAGTGACTCAGCTTGTACTGACTTGAGGATTGAACAGCAAGCTTGCTGAAACGGTGAGTCGTACACACCTCAAAATTTATGTTATTCCAGTGAAAAGGTGAGGAAGCCAAACATGAAGCAAATTCCCAAGAGCTTTGACACAACTTCCAATTCCCGACAGAAATAGAGGTTATGTCTTCCTCAAGTCTTTGGTCAGAAACTTTTTGTCATTGCCCTTCGAGGACACCTGGATGAAAGCGAAAATAGATACTCCACTGAAATGAATCATGTGTCACAAATCAGTTTTGGGGGGAGATTTTCCCTTCAGGTCCCTGCTGTATTTGTTTCCATGAGTGCTGGCTTGTGTTCACTGAGTCCACAGAGTGTAGTGGAAAATAAAGTAAAACACAAGTCTCTTTCATCGAACACCTCGGGAAGTTTACTTTTCCTGTGTGTGTGTGTTTGTGTTTTTACGTGTGTGGTGGTGAGAGAAAATCTCAGTAGGCAGAGCATTTAAACTCACATACGCTCGAGCAAACACACACACATATGCACACACACACATACACAAGGGGGGGGTAAGAGGAAGGCAGCGTTTTAACTAATAGATCTCATCTGGTCAGCTTTGTTTCGCTTCTCCAATTACCTTCCAGTCATTTACTGTAAGTCAGAGGAGCTGCACTGGTTTCCTGAGAGCTTAGGTTTGACAGAAATGCCAGAAATCAGAGGATAACTGACCTACCCCCCTGTGTGTCCTCATAAAGACTCTAGAAATACTCTCACTTCAGACCACCATGCCACCACAACAGCCATGGACACAAAAGCATTTTGTTACTTTACGACGTAAGGCTCCAGATTTACTGGAACAGACGCTCTGTGGCTGGATTAGTTTGCACACATAGTATCATCCAAAGCGTCTATTCAGAGTGAATCCCTCTGATGAAACCCACTGAATCCAGCGAAGGACAAAGAGATAAAAGAAATGGAAACAGCTAAATGGTTTGCTGCCAGAAGTTGTAATGCCCTGGCTCCAGATTCTGCCTTTGCGCCTCAGCATGAGTCTAATTGGAAGAAACAGTTTAATGAGGACTGTCTTACATCACTGATACTCACTCCTATCTCCATGAAAGACACATTTGTGCTTTAACTTGAAAGGGAGGATGATGTTCTAATCTACAGTCTGAAGAAAAACACAAGACACTGACATTTTGTTGCTTCAGATTAAGTATCACGTCAGAGGAGACGTGTTCATTGTGCTGCATGGAGGAAAGCTCATCCACTAAAGAAATGTGAGTCACACTGACAGGGAAATGTGTTTTAACACAGCTGTTCTTAAGTTCTGATGCAATTTTTTTTTTCTTGGGAACACATAGAAAGGCTTTCTTGGTGCCCTTGAGCATTTGTCTTTGGGCACTGTTTGAAAACCAGTACAACATATTTTAGAGTATGACACAAAACCACTTCAGTATTGGTTAGTCATGGGTAGCATCTGTTTTAAGGTGCACTCATGTCTCAGATTTGCATCTTTTTAACTGTCTCCTGAAGCATCTTTTCCAAGATCCACAAATGTGTCTCCACATGAGGTGCTCCTTTAAAATACTCATCAAAGACTGGGTTAAAGGACTATTTAGAGAGTCACGTGAGTTGATTTTCTGGGAGTGTATTTCTACCATTGATGGACAAAAAAAAAAAAAAAAAAACAGACTCAAAGGTAGTGCACGAATGAAAGTCTTTTCATTTTATGAGCAGTAAATGGGAACAACCCAAAAGATAAAAGTGATTATCTGTAGTATTATTCTTGTAAAAAAAATCGTGTGAAACAGCCCAGGGCAGGAAACATGGTATTTAACACCCAGAACAGTAAGGGGAACTGTTCCAATTTGACACTAGGACATATAATTTTCATTAAATCATAAATGACAGGGGAAACTCAAAATGTATGTGTACTACCTTCGCTGCATGAATTTTCATGAGATTTTTTTAAAGGAGATTTCCCCCTCAGGTTCCTGTGGTACTTGTTTCTATGAGTGCTGGCTTGTGTTAACAGAGTGTCGTGGAAAATAAAGTTGTATACAAGTCTCTTTCATCAAACGCCTTGACAAATTTATGAATGCTTTGTTTTCTCTTCAACAAGACTCATGTTTTAATGCACCAAATTTTCACCACAGCAGCCAAATGTTGCATCAAGCATCAAAGCACCGAAACTTCATCACTCCACCGCTTTACTTTTACGGACTACCGAGACCATATCTTAAGTCCAGTCTGTTGGAGCTTGCAGGTGGTTTTGGGGACAGCAGAAGGACAGAAAATAAAAATTGGGCAGAAAATAAAACCAATATAAATGCTCCAGCTCTTTTACTTTTAAGGCTTGGTCTCGATACATGAAGTTTTAGTGAAACTAAACTGCACTAAAGAATGAACTGCATGAAACAGCTTCAGTCTGGAAAGGAAAAAAAAACCTTCAAAAACGTCATCAGTCTCTTCAACAGACAAACTGTCTCATTGCTACAACACACCTGAACAACCCAGCCAAGTCTGTAAGGAAACTCTTAGGTTGGCCCCATAAGTGGACAGGTCATAATTGAGGTGTTTATTAGCAGTGATTGAGCCTAAAACGTTGGAGAACTACTTCAAATTGCAATAATGATGGTCATTATCCGGATCTCACATTTAAGTCTGTACCCTTAACACGGTCAGAGGTCTGTGGGCTGGTTGAGCATAAACACATACAGTAGAAATATGAATTACACTGACAGGACAGAATATGTGAATGAAACCCATCCGGACATATGCACACAGAGACTGTGACAGGTCAATAAACTGTGACAGGTTCAATGAAAGCAGTGATATTTAAAGAGACTCAAAGAGGAAGTCAGTCCTCTGCAGAGCTCTGGTGCTGCCCACCCTACAGCCCACCCCTGTATCATTTCGTCAGGAACCAGAGACCTAACTCAGAAACACACTTCTAGAATCTTCTTCTGTAGATCTAGTGATCTTGCACTT
>RPOG01000545.1:0-230000 GCA_008086565.1 Thalassoma bifasciatum | reverse complement strand
GGCAACTTTAGCAAAAGGTGACTGTTCGTCGTACAGTAGCTTTAAAGCCAACTGTAATGAAAACCCCTGTTATCGTTTCTGCATTGTTGCTATTACAGTAAAACCATGGCATCAAGCCCCAGTGGCCTAATGGATAAGGCACTGGCCTCCTAAGCCAGGGATTGTGGGTTCAAGTTCCATCTGGGGTGCTTTGCAGATTGAGAGGTCATGACTGCTATTTTTCCTTTATATAGATCCTTGTATGGTAGTTACTGTTTCCAATTGCACCATAAACACTTTATAACTTTTTAGTAAAGCACTTTACTATGTCGTAATTGGTTTTGCTTTATGTGTAACCTTTCACTAAAAAATGAGATGCAACTTGAAACAGGTGTTTGATTCTTCAATAAAATACAATATTTATATTCACTCACTTTGATTAGATGATTAGGCAAAATCAACATGCTTGACTTTTTACGTATATGTTGGCTCAAAACAATTACACAGGTCTATTCCAAGCAGTGAGATATGAGATCAAGTGCTGTATGTGTGTGTGTGTGTGTGTGTGTGTGTGTGTGTGTGTGTGTGTGTATGTGCGTGTGTATGTGTGTGTCCTGTGTCAGCTACAGTAGGTGATAATGACCCAACAGGGTGTACGAGCCAAAATACTGACAGTCATCTGATAAAATATGATCCGGATCTATACCTGTGTATGTATGCCTCTATGTGTGTGTGTGTGTGTGTGTGTGTGTGTGTGTGTGTGTGTGTGTGTGTTGCTGGCAGCCTGGGCTCTGTTTCCACCAGCAGGTCAGTGACTCTGTCATTCAGCCAGGAACAGAGGCGGAGTGGGGCCAGACTGTGGAGATGCAGCCAGTTACTGATGAAACAAAGCGAACCTTTCCACGTCAGGAGCCCGCCAACACTCACAGTCAACACTCTAATCATATTCAGATACGGTACAGGAAATCTGATGTCACAGTTACTGCTATTCATACCACATAAAGTAATACATCAATGTACATTTCTATACAGTAACTAACTTTTACAGTACATAAACTTTACATAACTCAGTGCAATAATTTCTCTTTTTATCAGCATCTCACGTCCCCAGAACATCTTAGAAACTACAAATTTATTTAAAAAGCTGTTTATAGTCAGTATTGGTAATCATACAAATGAAATTCCCTGAGTAGTAGTTCATAATACTTTAAATATGTAAATGTGAGCCATGGGAGTTTTATCTACAGCTTACAGCTACTGAGGCATTCATTATGTTCTGTTATAACGCATCTTAAATACCTGACTCTGATTGGTCTAAACCTCCATAACAAAGCAGGGAGAGAATTTGATTGTGCATGTGATACGAAGTCAATCTACAGAAAGGAGTTCAGTCAAACTCTCTTCTTCTCTACCTGTCAACACTGTGGTTAAAGATTAGTTTGTGTCTCAGGATGTTCTTGAAAGTGGTGACTTTGAAAAAGTTTACAAATAGGAGGAATGGACAGAAAGGGAGATAAAAAAAGAAAGACAGGACACTATGAAAGCAATGAAAAGGGGAGAAAAGAGAAAGGGAAGAGTAAATGGAATGATATAAAGAACAAAGAAAAGTAAGAAGAAAGCAGAAAGGAAGGCAAAACTATGACGATGACAAAGAGAGAGGAAAAAAGAAAAGACAAAGAAAAGAAGGTAGGAAGGAATGAGGAGGAGAGAGACGGAAGGAAAGTAGGGGAGGACAAAGAAGGAAGGAAAGGAGAAAGGAAGAAAGAGAAGGAAGGAAGATATTGATGATAATGAGAGGGAGAAGGGGAAGGAAGGAACGGAGGGAGGAAATAACAGGATGGAAAGAAATGGGTGAAGGATGAAAAGACAGGAAGAAAGAAAGGAAATATGAAAGAGATGAAGAAGATAAGCGAAAGAATCAAGAGAGATAAAGAAAGAAGTAAAGAAAATTGAAAAAAAAAAAGTTAAAAATTCAATCAATGCAAAAAGGTCAGAAGATCTCCAAAAATCTCTGAAAGAGAAAAGTGGGACAACCCTCTGTCCTGAGATCTGGAGAACAATAAATGAGCACTTCCAAGCTGCTCATCTCTATGAAGTGTCTTTAACTGGTAGAGGAAGCAAAGATAGCTCCAATTGTCGCAGATGGTGAGGGTGTATAGATATTTATGGTGTAATTTTATACATTCCTCCAATAGCGTGTGCTGCTGCTTATCTCTAATGAAAGTCAAACCCATTGGAGGCTAAGACAATGAGGGAATGCCTGTGTGCCTATAGGAGAGTAAAATCCACATAAAAGCATTTCTTAGAGACAGCCTCAGCAGAGCAAACACTAAATGTTTGAAGGCTGCACAGCAAGTTAAGAGAAATGGGTCTGTAAATATACAGCAGCACTGAGGAGCATTTAACAGAGCAGCTCTGTGGCTTTGGGTCCATTATTCAGGTTTTTATTACAGCTAGAGGAGACTCCAGGGTCTACTGTAAAACTCAGAAGTACACTCATTTATGATGAGTGACCAGCTTTTCTTTTGCAGCAATGTACAGCACAGAGACACACACTGAAGGATCTGCCAGGAGTATACGATCACAGCTTCAGTTGAACACACAGCCTGAGTGCTACAGCTGACATGGATTATCTGATCTGGAGTTTGGTGTTGCATTATGCATCAACATGCACAGTAATTGAGTTATCGGCCTCTCAGTGTATTCCACTGCGGTGAAGTTATTTGGCTGTGTCTGAATATACACATACCACACTGTATACCACGCACTCTCCAACGATGTTAAACCCTCTCAACACATGAGGAAAGGCTGTGCATGTGTGAGTGGATGTAAGTGTGTGTGTGAGTGCTATTTAGTCCTGCACAAACATCTCACAGAGCGCGCCGCCAGTGTCCTGCCGTGTCCTGCCGTGTCCATAAACCCCAAACAGGATTTTCGACCTTATTCTCAGCTGCTGGTTAATAGTTGGCTTTTATTTCTTTCACAGATTTACAGCCCAGAGCCTCCCAGGTAGATTTTAATGGACTGAATGTGACGCTCAGCTCCACCCTGCAGTTCAGGGTGTTAAATCTCACACCACACACGATGTCCTTAGGAAAAAAGAGATGTTTGGGATTTTTGAAGTTGAATGGGGGCATTTAAATGTGGCTCATTATGACTGTATTTATTTTGTCACTTAATCCCCCAAAAATGAGGGATAACAGGCTGATGATATGTAATATCCAAAGCTGCAATTTTACTGATGACATTATCACATTGTTGCTGTTCCCCTTTGATAAAAAGGATTTAAGCACTTCCTGTTCAGACAGATGAATGAAAAGTATTTGGGGTAAAATGTTGATTTTTTTTCAGGAGAAAACAAATCCATATATGGCACAGAGACTAAAAGTCCCATTGATGATGCCAGCCGGAAAGTCTGGCGATGAAAAGTGAATCGACCATGAGAAAAGTAAGATCTAGATTTAATCATGCAACACATTATGGACGGATCTTGGAGCATTTCATTAGTCAGGAGGCCTTTAAGTCAGAATGTTAGTTTGAGTTTTGTAATACCAACTAAATCTAACATTTTTTTCACTGGTTTTCTAGGTAACAGGCCTTCTGATTCATGGCCAATGAGCCTCTGATTTTCTGACTCAAGGGTCTTCTGACCTTCTGATAAACAGGCATTAAAAATGACAAGCCCTCTGACAATTGTCCCTCTGGTTTTCTGACCAAGGTGCTATCTGATTTTCTTACTAACTGGCACTCTGACTTACAGGCCATCTGACTTTCTGACTAACAGGTCCCCTTATTTTCTGACCAAGGGGTCTTCTATTTTTAATTTTTATTTCTAACTTAGGGGCCTTCTGACTCATGGGCTCTCTGACTTATGGACCCTCTGATTTTTCAAACCAACAAGCCCTCTGGGAATAGGGTGCATCTCGTTAGGGTAGAGGAAAACTAAACAGTCTGATCACCACCTGAACTCTTAACTACATGAAATGAGTTTATGAACAATAGCTCATCTAACTAATAATTAGTACCATAAATGAATTACTGTGTCGCTTTGCATCCCAGGAAAAGTTGTCTTGAACAAAGAAAGTGCATCTGCTCCATGAAACAAAAGCAAGCCTTGGTAAGAGATGCTCATGTGTAACTGAGTCTTTCTCTGGGAAAAACTATCCTGATTCTGGCCACAGGTGTCGCTGCAACACCAAACTGATAATCTGTACAAAGCCTTGGACTGATGGTTAATATTTAAATACATCTGCGGGTACACCTTTGCTATCCCTGAATCATAAACCTTGAAATTGGGTCTTGGGCGTTGGGTCTTCAGTTCATTGATTTCCACCAGATTTCAGTGTTGAAATCCCAGTTGATCCTCACTGAGCACATTCGGAAGAAATTTTCTGGGCTCATTTATTCTCCCTCTGCAACAAAAGCTCTCAGTCCTGCTAAGAGCATCAGTGTTCATCCAGAGCCACCCACAGTACAAACAAAATGTCAAACTGCTCCCATGTTAGGAACACCAAACTGAACAAACATCCAGAGGAGAACACATCCAACTGGCACAAAGCTCTGACTGGGACTGATTAGGAAGTCAACACCTCCTCGTTCTAGACAAAGTTTGCAATAGCACACAAACACAGCCATTAAAAATAAAGGAACAGTAAATTGCATCCCACAAGGCCCCCAGAATGGTAACACTGATTTATTCTTTTTTTTGGTTTTTTTTGGTGCATAGATCTGCCATTATAATACCATATACATCCAACATCTGCTTTCCATTTGTGTTGTGTGGAGAAGATGGTTATTGTGGCTCTTCAGTCAAACTGTTTTTGCCTTCGTTACTGTATTTATGTAGTTTCTATTGTATGTGGAGAGCAGGAGAAGAATGACAACACTGTAATGCCACTATCCTCAGCTGGCCTCCACCGCAGAGAAGAAGAAAATAGGGATGGGAAAACTGTGGATACTTAATTCAGCTGAGAACAAAACATTTTTTTCATATCATTAGAGGATTTCCCAGCTTCTCTGTCTCTACTGTTGAGGCCTTGAACACACACACAAACACACATGCACACACAAAGTTAAACACACTGAAATGTGGAAACCTGCCATCTGACAGGACCTTAATAAAAACAGAAGGCTATAACTGATCCAGGGTTTTGTCTCCCGGATCGGATTTGGCTCGTTGATATGAAGATTTGACTTTTGATATTTCTTTGACTACACTCCAAATTCATAAATCAGCTGGAAGGGTTCACCTGCAAGACACACGAGATCATTGTTCCCTAAAGTGCTGACTGCATTCATGATGATTCATGCCATGGGATTTTTAATTTTACCGACAAACAATAGGTTTTATACTCAAGAAAGAAAAGCAGTCAAGGCTAAGTCCACATGTTGTGAAGAAAATGTGGTGGCACAAGATCTTTAATGGACTCAGTGATTTCCAAGATGACAAACATGCTGCAAATGCTGAATCCATGCTTTTTGAAAACAATCTGAAATATCAAAACAAACCAAATGCGTTGGAATGGCACATGATGAAACATGCCAAGTGAAGCCAAAACAAAAGCAAACACACAGCAAATGATGCCACATCCAAGACACACAAGGAAAGAACCAACTGCCAAAGAAAACTGCTGCACATTCAGGACCACAACATGTTTACTCCAGGCCTGCAAGGGGCACATGAGAGAGATTTATTATAAGAAGAAAAGAGTTTGAATTTAGTATTCAAAAAGGATAAAGGAATAGTTTGATGTGCCTTTATTATCTAACTTATGCTGTACTTGGCTGGACTTTACTACAGCCAAGTGGATTGCAGAGTCCAGGGTCAGAGTCGGACTCATTTTCAGCCCTCGACCTACACACGTTAGACCATGCTGTATGTTATGTGGCACAGAATCACTGTTGTTTAAATCATGTGTTGTTATGTTAAAATGCCACAGAATTCATAAACTAGGGTGATGGTTGTGTTTTCAGATTTGCCATTGTGATTTGTTGATTCAGCGTCACCCTTACGCTTCTTGTTGTCCATTTCGTTGTGATTGTACATGCACTCATGACCATCTGACAAGCGTTGCTGCCTCCAGATTAGACACTAATTACAAATACACTGGATGTGACACCAGTCCAGATCTGCTCCCTCACAGTAGGCTTCCATTTAAGTTAATGTATCAACTCACCCCCCTAAAAACTCTCAATGACTTTCAAAATAAAACAAATTGTGTCAACAACTGACTGCAGATAGCTTGACTACAACACGGACGTAATGAGCAGAGTCAAACCAGGAGTCAATAGGTTTGAGATTTTGCAGCCAAACATGAATGAGGAGAGGATCATTATTTGAGAGAGAATCTGGGAATTGAGGGAACTCCTTAGTCCAGCTGTCTAGAAGTCATGTGTCGCACTGAACACACAGCTGGTAAGAGTTGACAGATGAGAAAGTAACCAGTCATCATACAACAGAACAAGCCTGATTGGAGGCCGGTTGGAGTGGAGAGGATGGGATCACCAAAAAACTAAGGGCTGACACAGTGACTGCATCATCAAACTGTTGTTTTTCTTAGTTTAACTGATTTTAACGACTAGTACCTCATCCCAGGAAGAAGATTGTATCGTTAGATGACCTGATTCTGTAAAAACACACTAAACCATGAATGCTTAAGGAATCCTGGCCCAAGATTAGGCTCAGCACCAAGAAAAACTTGGAGTGGCCTTGGATCTGCCAGAGACCTCTAACTTTTAACACAAGCCAGCTGTTGGTATAAACTTTATTACCCCTGATCAATGGTTCTGGGTCTTGTTTTGTAAAGTTTACTGTCGTGCTGTTGCCATCCAGCTCTGTGAACAATGGGAGGACAAAAAAGAAAAACAGACAGTGACGTGAAACATTTTGCAAATTGTCTTGGGTTGGGTTGTAAGTAGCATCCTGACAAAAACTTCAACTGACAGAAAACAAACAAGAAAGCTATACATGCATCCAAAAAAGGAAAATGGTTTAAACACCAGTATTTTTAGTCTTCTTCTTCTTATGTAACTGTGCCACTCAAATAACTGTCTGGGGTTAATTTACGCTGAACTGTGTACCACAGGGAGCTGGGACAGAAGATCACAGTCCAACAGATGATCCTCTCCGGCGTGCTTTGGATTATGAGGACAGTCTGTCTGATTTCAACATTCACCAGTTTTCTGTTACACTTTAACAGATGTGCAGTCTGGTTACTGTCCACACACACCACCACCACCTACTCACTGAAACAAAAAGTGCACATGTGAAGGTGTTCTACTTCAAAGCTGCTGCTGCTTTAGACAGAGTTAAATTATTATGAGGTATTATGTAACATCTGCTCCTCAGAAACAACAAGATTTTTAAAAAGCGGGACCTTAGCCAGAGCACTTTATTGTCTCTCATTCTTGTGTCTAAATCAAAAGAGAATAGGTATCAAGCAAGAACCTCAGTTATTGCCAGGGGTCTAATTTGCATTTTAAGTTTGGATAGAATTGAAACCAGATAAGACAGATAGTTGGAATTACACTTTAATATTGCACTTTCGACATGCTGTTTCCTTCTACGAATGTGTCTGCAGGTGTCCAGTTAAAAGTGTAAACAAAAAAAACATAATGATTCAGACTGCAGCTGTTCCTATCACTTCCTACATTCAAGACACATCATCATCATGTTTTTTATATATATATTTAAAGTTTTGAGGAATACAGTCATGACATTCAGTATTTAGAAAAATATACATAAATACAGGTATATAAGGGTTGTATTGGTGTATTGAAAAAGTTGTTTCCAAAAATGACTCCACAGCATGTAAAGATGTGTTCTGGCAGACTCGCCATGATAGCTCATAAGGGGTTAATGAGATGTGAAGTCAATGAAAAAGTCTAAAAAGAAGGCTGCAATTTCCCAAATGTCCACTTGAGGTTGCCTCCAAAATCAGTAGAAATCCCCGTTGTAGTCTGTATTATAAGAAGCCATTTTATTCACTGAAGATATCATATCTTCAGCCTTGAACATCAAACTGTTTCAGTTTCTTAACTTCATTTCTTTGGCCCCGGAAGCTTCATGTTTAAAACTATTTTGGTTACTTTCCTTTAACTATTCCAATTGTGATGGTGAGACAGACTTTATTTTCTCAAAACCCTGAGTTCACAGTTAAAAGCAAAAGAAAGAGGAGAAGATACCAAACCTCAGTCATCACAAGAACCATATCAATTGAGCTGGAATTTGAAGATGAGACATCTGAATATCTGACTCCTCCAGAGAGTCAGCAGACTTTAACTTTGGCAGGGTTGAAGGGGGTTAAACAAACAATAAACAAAGCATAAAAACCCAACTTCTTCGGAGCGAGGGCTCATAAAAAACAAAAAAAAGCTTTGATAGTTGGAGCACTGTTATGCCACAACTCTCATCTTGTTTTTCATTTTTGGGTTGTGATGGCATCTGCAGAATGTCCTGCAGGCAGCGAGCATCCGGAATCCCCTGGAACGAGATGGAGGAAGGTCAAGACATATCAGAGCAAATCCCAGAAATGACATAAGAAAGGAATCTGGAGATATCTTTCCACAGGTGGGCTCATGATTGAAACCAGATGGAAAACTGGCGATCGTGGCAAGGACCAGATGGGTCAGCCCAAGGAGAGAGAAACAAAATCATCAAAAGTGTTTTTAGGGGAAAACACACCTGTCAGCTGCATCCCTCTCTGTTTGAACAGATAAGGGTTGGAGTATTCAGGGTCCTGAAACAGTCAATTGGCTACAGTTTGACCGTTTTCTCCTTCACGACACAGAAAAAACTGCATTCTAACTCCCAAGAAGACACCTGAAAAGGTTATACAGAGTGTAACGTCAGAAGGACAACAGACTGTATTGCAAATTGTTAAATTTTTAACATTCAAATAACCTAAGTCTCTGGGTTTCTGTACTTACTGACTAGCAGTAAGGAAAGTATACAGGTTTAAACCCCATCTGTATATTTTTCTCCATTTTTCAAACAACCATCTCTGCATTTCTTTTTTATCACATTGTTTTATCCAAGCTACTTGTTGAAGCATTGCTGACAGCTTCTGTTTTATTGTTTTGACCTCAATCCATGTTTGACATCCACCACCAGTTAGACTCTGATAAGGTTTTCCAATCTCATCTATTTCCTAGTTTTCTTTATAGTGGAACATGCGCTCTGAAAAACCGCCCTGCTGCGTCTGACAGAATACTCCATTTGATATAAACACTCTGACACATTCGATCTGTTGTATCTCATAGATATTTTCTCTCAAAGTAAAACGTTCTGTGATGGCCTGCTGAGCTTTCTGGTATTCACTCTCCGCAGAACCTGCTCTCAGGATATTTTCAAACGTATCTTATTATACATTTCTGATTGCTGTTGGAGGCACCCTGCAGGGCATGTCTGAGGGTGTCTGGGACCAAGTGGTTGACCACAGCAGAGTCCTGCCAAGCCATTGTAATGTTAAAACAACCACTGCATTCCTTGCGCTGCAGTACAAGCACTGAGCCAGGCTTGGAAAGTTACTGACTTGGGGCCCATGATTTCCCGAAAGATTCTTGGCGCTCGCATTATAACCCCTCTGCTGTAAAACTAATAGATAAGGATTATCTTTGAGTGGAAACGACTTTGTGAACCCTGGATTTGGAAAGAGTGCAGTAAAAACTCTGTATTAAAGTGCTGGCAGGCATCAGATTGAGACGTAAAACTCCTCTTTGACACTTTGGTTTGATTTAGTGCGAACTCATTGTAAGAGAGAGTCTCCATGCCTTTGAGGAAAGTGCACACACATCCAATTGCTCTGTTTTTACTACACTCTGGTTTGCCAGACTAGGAAACCATAAACCAAATAGTCTGAGGATAGTCTCAGATGTCTTTTGGTTCTTGTTTAAACCAGGATTCTGGACTCCTGCTCTATTTTCATTCACAAATTAACTTGGGCTGCATCATGGCACTGTTACTCAGCTACCTCCCTGATCCTCTGTTCTATTTTGTCTGTCTCTGATGGTCCTCGTTAAAGTTCCCATATATTGGTATTTTGAACTTTTTACAACATGTCCCAGTTGTCTTTTGAGCAAAGTTTTGAATTCATCCCAAATTCAGCCGTTCTGGAGGATCCAGAGCTTCTCAGTTTCTAACATCATCATCCATGCAGTGATCTGATGGGCAGAGATGCTGAGCTGATTGGTTTTCTGAGGGGAGAAGGTGCAGACCATTGTCTAACAGGTGCAGTCTACATTACATTACCCGTTTGTCTCTGAGAGAGAGTTTTGAATTCTATCACTGTCAGGTGCCATTTTGAGAAAGCTTAACCCATATTTTCTCAATTGAGGATGAGGCAAAAAGGCCTCTTTAATGAATTGGCAGCTACAGGTGTCCCCCTGACATTGAAGTGACAGTGAGGAGAATCCATATGAAGTGGATTGCAGCAACTCCTTCAGCTGGAGGACTTCACCGATGGCTATGATGATATGACTCATTTATTTGTTATGAAAGATGAATGGAGATTGGATCTCCTTTTTGACACTTCTTTCATTTGTTCAAGACAACATTTTACTGGATACAATGAGGTAATGTATTGATAAACAGCACTACGTAGTGCTGTTGTTTGAAACAATAAGCAAACTTAGAGAGTTTGCCCCATAGTTTAGTAGCCAGCTACATTTAGCGTGACTCCCAGTCCAGTGCTATGACGTATCCATAACAGGTAACATGAGTGAATCCTGGTTATATCCTGCCAGTGCTCATTCACCAAGCAGAGCAAACTTAACCTGGCTATTCATTTTATTGACAGACTCTCGAGTTTGAATAGATCACTGCAGTATAACTGCTGCATGTGGTTTGTAATGGATATTATCACAGACAACTTAACCTGTCTTTGAGCCTTTGACCTGTGCTCTATCACCCTCTCATTGAACCTTCTTCTGCTTTTCTGTCCTTTTCCTATCAGACAGTCCAGTGTATGTTTCCACCATTACTGCTACTTGAATCACAGAAATCATTTTTAGAGGAGAAAAACACAGAATAAGCAATTAGCAATAACCTATTTTGGGGCTCATTTTAAGTTGTAAATTATGATCAGCCATATATCAAGATGGAGAAAGTCCTCACAGTCCCTTTAAGTCAGCCATGCCCTCTTATATATACAAGACTCATATGTATGATAACTTAGAAGATAAATAAGGTTCCTGAACCAAAACTTTTTTTTGTTTGTTTTTTAACTGTAAACATATTTTTTTTCTTTTTTTTCTCAATTGCTGTAAAAATCTGCTTTTTTAAATTTGTGTGTATGTAATTTTTTATGTTTCTGCAGCCTTTTGAAGAATTGTAGGGTTTTTTTTAGTGCTTCCACATAGGATACATATGTTTAGACCAGGGGTTGCTCCTTGGTGTAGACCAGCAAAGACCAGTGCAAATGAATGCAGAGGAAAAAACACCAGAGCTAATGTGACGAGTGCTCTAGAAGAACTTGTACTGATAAACTACACATGCGATTGACAATCTGACCCCAAACAGTTTCAGACTGCCATCATAGTGTTGGTAGATGACAAAATCTGATTCCTGCTTCTTTGCCTTTCGGTGAGTAGTCCATGTTGTTGAAGAAGTCTGAGGTGAAGTGATTGGCTTAAATAAGGAAATAAGCACCAACTGTAGACGGCAAGTTGATGTTGAAAATCAAAATAAAGCCACTGTCTTCTTTGGTAAACTGTTGCTGAGATAGGATAAAGACATTTTTGTGGCTCTTGCAAATAACAACAAACAGGTGGCATCTCCTTACATCTTGAATCGGAGGATGTGAAATTGATCAAGAGGAGGAGTAGGACTGGTTTTGTGAGCTTGCTGGTGCAAATCACTGCTGTTGTTATATCATCACAGGAGAAAGTTCAAAGAGTTTTGATGAAGCTTTGGTTTTCACGTGAGCTTCAGAAACATGGGCTACAGGGACTTTTTCTCTTTCACAGTTCCTCCTGTGTTGCATGTCAGGAGAGTTTTCTTGTATGTTCGCCTTTGGAAAGATAAAACAATCGAGTTTTTAAATCTCCATTAGTTACAGTAAGAGCGATAAGCAAACACTACGTCAGGGAACTTTTATATAAACAAGCTACAAGTGGCTGTAATCCAACTAAAAATCATTTTTACAATAAAAGAAAATACCATCTGGCAAAAACAAAACCCTTCACATATTGTAACACAGTGTTTCTGCATGTGTGTGTGTGTGTGTGTGTGTGTGTGTGTGTGTGTGTGTGTGTGATCTCCATTTTACAAGTTGGGCATTAACCTGTGATTTGAACCTGTGACCTTCTCAGTCACTTTTCCAGCTCCCTCTGCCAGCTCCCTCTGCTTGGTGCCGCGCTGCCCAGCAAACTCCAGTCGATTTATTATGACTGCCGTTGGCAAACAGAGCTTGGAAACCAAATATCGTCTCAACCTGAAGTTGTTTTACGTATATGGCAGCATTTATGAGCCACTGATGGAACATTTACTGAAGTTTTGCTATCCTGTGTTGAATCATTTGCTCTGTAGTAGGTGATTTATTTTCCTGCAGAGAGAAGGCCTTTGTCAGACCTGTGAGAACGTGCTCTGGCGTTACTTTTTTGTTTTTATCTTCATATACAAACATTCATAATCACTTGCATTTGGTTTGCTCACAGCGTGATCTGTAAACACATGACTTGAATGACTTGCTTTGGATTTTTAGATAGCGCCAATCTTAGTCATGTAATTGGGCTTAATTTCCTGCATGAAGTCCAAATCAGATTCTGAATCTTTGACATTACACACACAGTCAGAAACCTGGCAGACACACAGCGGTACACTGTGTCCGCTGAAAGCCTCGTACAAATCCACCTTCACAGATCAGTTAAGAGCTCAGACTATCTCACACACAGCAATGTTTCTTCAAACAAACATAGGTGTTACATCTTATATAAAGTTATGACCCCTTTTTGAAATATTGGATGGTTATGAGGCATTCAAGGTAGTGCCAGTTCAGTATGTTTTCTTTTTATAATGCCGAGTGTGGGTTTAGCCCCTGCTCAATGTCAATTTTAACTTTCCCCAAAACATGGTGATCTATTTTAAGATGCTCTTTAGCATCTTTTACTGTATTTCTATGTTTAAAAAAGCCCTTATGGTTCTAGGTACCCTTAATGAATACATTGCAGTGGAGTCTTTAGCCTTCACCATTGTATATGAGTGAGTGTAGAGGTTCTCAACAGGGAGTCTGTAACATTTTCAATAATAAAGCATTTTTTAAAAGTCTTTACAAATATTTGATGACGACTTTGTTGACACATGACAGTGGCATGTAACTCATCACTTCTGTCTACACATTTAAAAAAAAAAAAGTGCCAATCTGATTAGCTTTCATGTTTGATTGTCATACAATTGACAGTGTTGATAGTTGCATTGGTAATGGTTAACAAGGTATTTTCATAAATGGCAGTGGCAAGGCCATCCTACTCATTGTATCTTCCAAATGAACCTGGATATTATTCTAATGGCTTAGCATTTTTAGAGTTTTATTGTCATTCAACACATTAACATGTGTTGAATGACAATAAAACTCCTTGAATCCTTGAATTCTTGAATTATGAAGAGGTTAGCACATGTTACTTGGTCCATTTTAATATAAAACACAACTTAATATGTACACTATTAAGGGTCCCAGGGGTTCCCTGGTCTGAAAAGCGTTGAAAACCCCTGAATTAGTGTACAATCACCTGAGAATAGAAATCATTTTATTTTAGGATGAGTCTTCTATATCTACTGGAGAGTCGACTCACATCAGACCTCCGTCTCCATCCAAAGCAATGTTTGTGGAAGTGCAGTACAGAAACTAATAACAAGGACAAAGCAAAGGAAAAAATAGTTGTTTTATTGGGCAAAATAATTTATATTATTAGAATCCTCAAATGATTGAAATTTAGAAAAAATAGAGGACAATACTTATTTTGTATCACTGTTTGTGTCCTTGAGGGCCACCATCACTTCTGGAGTTTAACTTACAGGAGGTTAATTTGACCGCTGCTGCCTTTACGGACTGTTCCTTTAACAGGGGTGACAAACATTTGGCCCTATTGTAGTAAAAACAGTTAGTTTGGGTTGAACATTTGTGCTTTATATTCCCCAGTTTGTTTGGTGTGTTGTATCAGAATGAACCCACATATCTAGATGTCACTGATTGTTTTGTGCCTTTCTAGCTTTTTCATTTTCATGAATGTTAAAGTATTGTGTGTGACCTCTCCACTGCTTTGTAATGATGCTTTGCCATCACTTCCAGCTGACTGTGGAGGTCGAAAACTGTCACCAAATAGGCTCGTCATCACATGTATGATTACACCTCTTTGTATCAAAGTTGAACCCAACAGTGAATGAGGTTGGATGACTGTATTTGAGACACGACCATTATTCCGTCATTTCTCTTTCAGCGTTCGCTTTTTCATTTATCTTTCCTGTTGGTGGAGCAATGACAACTGGCCACATTTTCTCACACTTGGCGCATTCACCACATCAAATTAAATCTTTAGGTGTGTGTATGTGTTTGTGTGTGTGTGTGTAATTTCTGCAGCTGTGTATTACAAAATGTTTGTTTGAATTGGAAAGGCTTACGGTGGAACTGATAGGTCATCTCATCATGTTTCATCCTCCCAGTCTGACTTTTTACAGAGTGGCTCAATCATCAACTCAATCAGGGCACACACACACACACACACACACACAAAAATAACACAAATTACTTCAGCTCTACTAGAGAGACAAAGTGAGTCTTTGATGTTTCAGTAGCTTTCTCCGAAACGTGATTATCAGTAAACCGAACGTCTAGTTAATATTCATAAACAAATCAAGATGAAACACTGGAGCTCAGAGTCAATGGAGGCTTTAAGATTTCAAGCTCTGAGCTGAGTGACTGCTTGTTCCCTTTGAGGGTTTGGCTTTTAGAGGAAATCAGTCTGATTAAAGGAGGGAAGGAGCAGCCTTACTGCTTCTCCAAGCCCAGCTATGAAGATTTTGTTTCTGCCATCACTTGTGGTCCATTAGCAGCTAAATCCAATAGACTGTTATTTTTCTCTGGATGTCAAGTTTTGAAAATGGTTCCTAAAAGGCTGCAAAAACAGAAAACTTCAGAATTAGATGAAAAACACAGCTTCTTCGCTGTACACAGACCTTTCAACATTTCAGCCATACCAGTGTATCTTTCATAATACCAATGCCCTTTAGTCCAACACAAGGGCTTAGAAATCACTGGTAATCAATACAACAGTTAACTTCACAGAGAGCTGATGATTCTGCAACAAGATGCTATCAAGTAGTTTTAAAAGAAGCTGAAAAGAAGACTTCAGACTCTTAAAGAAGCCTTAAAGGATACTGTAAAATCAGATACTAAAGGAAACCCTGAAACAGACGCACAAGGACAATAAAAAAAGGAAAAAAAAAACACTTTGAAAGAGCACAAGGCTACTCAAAACAGATGCCCTTGAACAGACAGTAAAAGGAACCTTAAAACAGATTTTACAGGTGGTTGCTTTGTGTTTCTGTTGTTGTGACAGTGAGGGCAATGATTAAAAGTCAGCGTTTCACTTCTGGATATTTGGAATACATTGGACAAATTCCCTTACATCATGCTTAATTAACTTTTTCAGTCCAGTGGTTCAAATGTGGGCTGAACTTTTAGTCCAGTAGCTTCTATTAAATTTGTAAAATCAGTGCAGGATGTTGATAAATTGCTTCTATCAAGGTCAGGTTCCACTGTTCTTGAAAATCTACCCTTAACCTTTCAGAAGAAACCAAACCAAGCAGTGAAAACAGAGAGAATGATTGTAGCTCATTATCTCTGCTGTGCTCTCTGTAGGACAGTAAAGTGCTGCACAAAAGAGGCTCAGATCACAAATAGACTAAGGCTGATCTTTAATGCTCTGGGGGGAACTTACTGTCCTCTGCTGAAACTTTGTGTGTGTGTCATTCAGGCCCAGATCAGATACAAAGGGGTAAGAAAAGGTGCTTTCAAGACTCTGAGTGTCAGCGCTTCATTCTTTGAGTATTTGATTTGGTAAGTTTTGTAGCCATCTGAGGTTTATGTGACTGCACTGGGAGCTGAAACCTCTCCAGGTATATCTGTTTTCTCTAATGCACAGGAATGTACAGACATCGAGACCTTGTGAAAACTTGAGATTAAGGCATTGAAGGAGGAGAGAGGTAGAAACACACACATACACACACAGAAGGAGAAAAGAAAGTGTCTGAGTTCTCTCTCAAAGACACAGCTTTAAACATTACCACATGCTAAAAACTCTGAAAGACACTGAGCACATGTCAGTGTGTTTGTGTATTCAGGCTTCTTCTCTTGAGTGTGTTTTAGAGAGAACGAGAGAGTAGATTCAGTGATGGATGTGGTTTTATTATTCACTATTGACGGATTCGTACCAATTATGAGGCTGATTGGTTCATACTTGGCAGCAATGGCACAAGGCTCTGCTCAAAGTCAACAAGAACACAGCCAAAGATCTACAATGTTTTAAACTTGGTCACTCACACACTCAAAGTAATGCTTATTACAATGCACAATAGCTCTGTGGGAGAATTATGTAAGAGATGCACCGCCAGTCTGAAAATGCGTTTTCCAGAAACTGTCATCATCGTCCAGCATTTCCTGGTTAGTGTTACAGTTCCTCTTGTGGTTAGAGTATACTCTGCCTAGTGTGTGTGTGTGCGTGTGTGTGTGTGGATACATGTGAGTTTGTGCTTCAGTTAATTCTCCCAACTTTTATATGAATGTCAGACCAGCTCTGGACATTTCCAAGAGAAACCATTCATTCAGTAAAACGATCCCACATCCAGCTCCAAAACCACAAAGAGATGAGAAAATCACATCCAGCACATCTCAAAGGTGGATTCTGTCCAGCGGATTCAGTTGAGGGTCTTGTGTGTCAATGAAGTAGAAAATATGAAGTGTCTGAGAGGAGAATAAAGTGTTTTTGTATTTCTGTAGTGAGGGAAAGAGATCTCAAGGGTCATTTTATTCTCACTGTTTCAATTGAGAGATTTATCAACAAGATGGGAATCTGAAGAAGCATCATTGCAAACTCCAACAATCTTGAAGACCAGAAACCTGCGCGATGTTTCAATAAATCTAGATGAAGATTGTTTTCAAGTAAAACTGTATAACGAAACTGTAGAACGAAAACTTATGCAGCAGCATGTTGCAGTCAGACGTACGTGTATATGCTCTCCCAAAGCTTTTCAGAAGCTGTGCCACTGAAATGCTCCAAAGCTGGTTGTTCACACATGTTCCTCACAGCGTGAAGTCTTTCATCTCTGATAAAGGAGTCATGGACTGAGGGGTGAGTCTTATAAGACAGAACATGGCAGTAGAAGCATGTTGTGAAAACCGCAATGTAATGTTTACAATGTGACAGCAGACGGAGAAACAGAGGCCTAAAATGTGATGACAGGATATACATTTATATCATTGCATACAGACACTATGTGGACACAGAGACAAATCACTCCCTTTCTTCAACTTTTGATCTTGTTATTCATCGTGTTACATATCCCCCATTATATTTTGCACTATCCCCTTGAAACTAATGCCAACCCTCCTTACCTGCCTGCTTGATAAACAGGAATTTCTGAGCATTTCCTTCTGCTTTCTCACACCTGCTCACTCTTTCTTGTCCTGGAAAGAAATGCTGGAAAGCTCCAGATAAAGTTGTAGTCAAAATTTTGTCTTTTGGCATTCACATATGCAGGTCCATCCTCAAATCTCTACATTTTTTTTTCTTTTTATGGGTTTTGTGCTTGGATGAATACAGCCAGAAGGCAAACAGCTTGGTAGTAAAAAAAATAAACTTCATGTGTATTGAAGTGAGCAAAGGTTGATGTTTCATTCTTCAGTTTCAGTTGTTAAAATAATGTTTAGTCCAAAATACACCCGTTTTTATACTTCATGTTCAGAGTAGCATGAATTTTTCATCAGAACATCTTCTTTCCACTTTCCCCTTTTCAGGGTCACCACAGCATATCACTCATTTTGAATTTGTGTGTTGCATTTTGATTAGGTACAGTATTTTAGTAGGTTGACTGGCACTGTTAAGAACACAGGCTTGTGACCCACTTGTGGCTGGATAAGAACACGCTGCCCTCTGAAAACTCTACAACTGAGGCACAGACTGTCAGGACGTCCATTACCATTCATCTTCTGCCTGTTCAGAGTTGTGGGTGGCTGAAGCCTCTCCCAGCTGTCTTCAGGCCAAAGGCAGGGTACACCCTGGACTGGTCGCCAGTCAATCATAGGCCTGACACATAGAGACAGACAACCTTTCACGCACACACTCACGGCAATTTAGAATCACTAAATAACCTGATGAGCATGTTTTAAATTTGTGGGAGAAAGCCAGAGAGAGAGCCCACACATGCACACTCCACACAGAAAGGCCCACCATGTCAGAGCCGGGGTTCAAACAGGTGACCTGCTGTGAGGCAGAAACACTCACCACTGCACCACCATGCAAACTTGTCAGAAACTGAGGTCTTTCAAATATCTGGGTGGCATCAACTCAAATTGAACTTTCCAGAGCTTCATATCGTCTCTGCCTTTGTAAGAAATGTTAGTTTTTCAATGTTCAGACTTTTTATTCAACAGCACAGTCTCAGAAACAGTTATATTTGTCTTTTTCTGCCATCAAGCGATCACATTAGCTGGACAGATAACAACATATGAAATCAACTGGAGGAGAGACTCAGCTTTTTCAGAATGTGACTAGTTTGTTCATTAGTACTAACATTTAAAAACTGGTGCACCAGATATTAAAAGAAATTTAAAATTGTGCCTACATACTGCAAAAAATGCAAGTTAACACATTTTCTTCTCATATAAAGCCAAAGGCACTTAATGTTGAATTTCTTGAAAAGACATTCATGAAACATTTTTATTCAGGGAACAGGGAGACTTTGAGTAGCAATCTTTACATTGACTCCAAAGTTACTGAGAACCATTAAAACTCAGTTTAAATGTCCAGAGTAATCTTGCTGATGTGGTTATCACTGTTTTGGGCCAATGTGAGATTTAAAGTGTGTTGTGAATCCACTCGTGTAGCTGCTGTGTTTTTGTTTTCTGCAGTATGACAAAGGGAAAATGTGTTTTTGGATTTTGAGTACGTTTTTAATCTTCTGTTCTGATCTGGTTTCACCATCTGTGAGTAACAGAGTGTGTAAGCTTCTTCACTTTGATTGATTATATTGATGAGCTGCCTCAGGTCCTGCTGGCACTCTGAACGCCACTTGGTGAACAGAAAAGAGCTTTTTCTCTTTCTTTCTCTCTTTCTCTCCCTCTCTCTTTTTCTCTCCTCTCGTCGGATGCTTTCACTTTGATGGTTTTCAGATGAGTGAGTCACAGAAAGGAGAGAATAAAAATGCCTCTGTGACATTCCTTTGCCTTATTTTGTGCAGATTTACAAACAGAAACAGGAGATGTGGTCAGCAGGCTCCAGTGAAGGTTATATTGTCACACTCACTGCAAATCCACAGAGAGACAACAACAAAGTGACACTTATTGCTCAATTCTGTGGATCTTTTTTCTCTGTGAGGGAGGCAGGAAACAACAGAGCCATGCTCCCTTCTGTTTACCTGATGCCCTGTTTGTTATTGAAGGCCTCCATAAAAAGATCAAACACTGCCCCCTCCCATGACAGAACATACCAACTAGGCATGGCAGCTTCAGCCACACCTCAAGAACACACTTTACCCGTTTAAAGTCTCATTTTCCCATAGTTCTGCAACTCGCAGCTCTTATTTATACATTTGCTGAGAGTGAGCGTTAAAAATGCAACACTGTGCAAACCTACCTACAAAGTTGTGCCTGAAGAAGAATACATGAATCAATACAACATAAAAGAGAAAGTGCATATCCTGATCTGTGGAGGTCTTACTTTTAAATCCACCATGTCTGTTCTTTTTTTATGACTCTAATTATGTTGTTGTACCCCCCTCCCTGTGGGTGGCGCTCCACTCTCTTGTGAGCATTTCTTCGGTTTAAATTTGGGGAGAAAACTGACAGTGCTGGTTTAACAGTTGGGTTGCAGAAACAGACTTTGTAGTGCCTTCTTTTTTATCTTCAAACATGACCACATAGAGAATTTGTGTGTAGATGATAAAACTGATTCAAAGTTAGAAGAACCTTCCCTGACACAGGAGACTGAACGAAGGGGCAGCCTTTGCTGTTATACATTGTAACAATATACTGCTGTATCACTATAATCAACACACACATTGCTGCAACTTGGCAGGCAGATTGACTCTTGTTGTCTGCAATTAGCCAGAGCTGACTAACTTATCTATGATAAATTAACCTTCAGTTTTATAAACTTACTCAAACTAAGTTGGTTATTGAGAAGACATTTTTGATTAATTAAAAAAAAAAACCTTGGTCACCAAGTAGCCAAAATATGTTCAATAAAAAAATCAAATACCAGATGCATCCAACCGGAATGCAAATGCATAAATAAATCAACCAAAATACTCAGTCTATCAAATGTCTGCTGGTCCACAGGAATCCCCAGACCTTAGTCCCAATAAACTTCAGTCAGACTTGAGTCCTATCTCAACTCTATGAAGGTTTAAATCCAAAATAAGAAATAAAAGGAAAAAAAAAAAACATAAAGAGAAAATTGATGGTGGATGTGATCACAGCAGCCACCACCCAACCATGTAAACCTGAGGTAGTCTCACTGGCTCCTGATGTTCCTTTGGGGGCCTCAACATGTACTGGACATGCCAAAATCCTCCTGTCTGAATTGCTAAAAAAATAACTCCACACTGTCTACAGCAGCCTGCCAGATCCACAGACACCACTCGCCACGCTCAAAAACTGAGATATTTTTTATTTTCAGTTCATTATGCCTTCTGGTTCCATTTTAATGTCTTAGGCTAGTTGTAAGCAATGATATCAAGATCAACTTAGCTGACCCTAAGATTTTTTTTTTTTTTTAACAAACCTAATACATTTACATGGAACCACTTGACCTAAGAATTTAGTTTAAGTCAACGTTTATGTCTTTTGAGTGCACCACAGTGCACACCTTCGCCTACCAACAGGTGCGTTCCCTCCCACCTTGAATTAGTTTTCATGGGAATGAGAGTTTAAAGAAATAAAACAGGTGACTAAAACATTAACAAAATCTACTCCAGAAAAGAAAAAGAATACAGTTACACTACTGCTTCAGACCCCACTAAAAGAGGGTCTGCAACAATGATTTACACTTGTGGGCCTTACATCATCCTTTCTTGTTATTTTTCTGTTCCAGTCACATGACTTGGTTTTTTTTTTTTTTTTCATTCATGTAAAACAGTTTGATCTTTTAAAAAAGAGGGTTCTGTTTGTTCCAATACATCAGTTAAAATCAATGAACAAATATCTGTGCCACAAACTCTTTTGATGATTATCTTCATTGGTAGCAAAGGAAAAGAGACGCTCACTTCAATGCAAATCACAAGTTTCATCCTACACTCAACAACACATCTAGTTTTCAGTTAAAGTTTCAGTGTACCATCATATATCAGTGTAAACCGACAAAGCAAGGTCTATGCAAATAGGCACCTGAACTACAGTTGTTTGCATTAAGTCAGCTAAACCATCCAACATCATAATTCTTGTAGTTATTACAAGAATAGGCAGACGGTTGAACAGATAGTTTATGTTGACATTATTGTAGACTGTTATTTCAGTTAATGACTGCTTTCATTGAACAATACCCCTTTGCTAGCTGGATGTAAACAAATACAAAAGAAACATGGTGTCTTGTATTATGGAGAGATTGGTTTATACATGGAGATTAAGTTGTGTCTCAGCTGTCTGAAGTATTCTGATTTGAGCAATACAGTATGGGAACGTTAACCTGCAATGGCTGGTGGTGCTAGCTCTACTAATGTTTGCCTGGAAACCTATTTAATTTTGTTAAATCTGTTTGATTTTGACCTTCTTTTAATAATTTCTCACCTTTTAAAAGGCAAACAAGTCACATCAGGACTACACAGGAGGTAAAGTGGTTTAAAGGAAAGACACACTCATTTTCATGAGAGGAATGGAGATTCAGAGTAAATTATCACTGATATATATGTGATAAATCTGTAATGTTCTTTCAACAGGATCATCTGTTATTGGTGTTGCCAAATAACAGGAACACCAGAAATTGATGTTCAGCAGAGCTTTGGCCTCAATTCTGTGAGGAAACATCAATAAATGAGCTGAGAGTATAAAAGACATGAGAGACACTTTATGTATGCTAACTCTATGTCAGAAAATAAAACTGATTTTCATGAATGAAGTTATTTTGGAGGTTGTTCCATATGAATATAACTCTGCTTGTGATTTGCCTTTCCTTCTTTAGGGCCCCTGACAGTCACCACCAAATTTTCCCAACCATGCATCGCCCCTGGTCCTTGTTGTCGATTCACGTATGCACACATGTGTGGACGAGTTCCCTCAGAGATGAAAGGTGGGAAACATTTTCTGTCACACTGATACTGGGTTACATCATAACTCTGCTAAATCTGCACTGGGACTCCCTCAGGACAGGAGTGAAGGAGCTACCAGCAATTTTTGTTCCACTCTTGTCAGCTTACAGTAACAAGGAAGGAAGAATATCAAACGGTTTGTCATTCTTGAGCGGTAAAGTTTGGATAAGGAAACAGAAATGCCTGATTTGGGAATCAGATCTGCTTCCTCTTCTTTCTTTGCTGTGGTTTTGAGATGGGGTTGCAGAGTCAAAGTTTAAAACCATTGATGCAAACTGCTCTGCTGTTGGTTGTAAAAAACAAAAAGTCTATATTCTTTCCCAGCACCAGAGGGACAATGACCAATTAAAGCCCTTTAAAACCAATGACTGATCGAAATCTTCAGCCAACAGTGTGAGAGGTCAGAAATCGAAGGTTCTTATCTTATATATTATAATGTTTTATCCTGATCACATAAAGACTAACTGATGAACAGCTGTTGCACTTGTTTGTTTAGTTTGGCCTCTGTCAGCAGACTCCTGTAGGTTTGATGGTTGGTGATGGGTTTTTTTTTCTTCTCTCTGCTGTTTTACAACCTCTGCTGCTCTCTGGCCTGCTTCTCTTTGCTCTCAGCAGGTCACTACATCTGTGGGAAGAATCAAAGCCTCTGCTCACTTCATTATGTAAGAGCGCTGCTGCTCGTTACCGACATCTTTCAGCCTTTTAACTCCCATCTGTCACATATCATCTAGAGCTCGCAGCACAGCGCAGCAACTGAACCTCATTCTCTTTGTTAGTAAATATAGTTTTATTTGCGGTTGGAGTAAAAACGGGCAAAGTAGAAATATCGTTATTCTAACAGCGGGGCCCATACAAACTGCTCCTTTTTGGGAGTGATACCAGTTTTTCTGAAACAATAAAGTAGTGATAACTGCTGGAGATAAAAAGTCAACTCTCTGACCTTTAAGCAACAATAATCTGATTGCTTGAGTTGATAACTTTAAGTGACTTTTCTGTTCACTTCACTTTGTGACCTCTTCAGACAGCTCTTGCATTTCAGTAAACTTTACACCAATCGCCATAATATCATGACTTCCAGCCAGATCAAGTCAGGACCATAACAGCGCTGACCTGACAAGACATGGGCTCCACCAGAAGGTCTGCTGTGGCATCAGATGCCAAAAACTTTAACTGCAGATCCTTAAAGTCCTGGGACTGTATGCATGTTCAACCATTAGTGTTGAATACTGATCATTTGTACCAGTAGTGAAAAAAAATAGATGCATGAGTCAGGTAAACGCCCAAAGAGAGCATAAGATCCCAACCATTATAGGCATTATTCGTCTGTTTTAAAGATGGATGATGTTGCGTTCATGCATTACTGTTGGAAACAAAACAAAATTCCTTTTTTTTGTATGATAACAATAGCTGAAATATACAAAAAAGGGAATCAAATGAATTCTGTGGAAAGGTATGACAATGTTAAGAAATTAACAGTCTGCCCCATTGATGTTGAACACACACACACACACAATTTGAATTCACTGGACAGGGGTTTTCCAGGAAGTTGTCTGGACATGAAGTTCTGCATCTGCTTCACTTTCATGGTGCATTTAAATGGCCAATTTTTAGAAGACATGTATGTTGCTAATGCTATGGCCAAATGTGCCATTTCATAACAGTAGGTTATGACTGATGGTCTTGTTTGTGTAATGACTGGATGTGCATACGGGCCCCGGAGGTTGTGAAGTGGGACCTTCATGGACCAAAATGTCTTATACTTCACATCACACAGATGCTCAACTGAATTGGGTTCTGGGGAACTCGTAAATACCTTGAGCTCATTTTCATGTTAGTTAGAAAGTAGCGAACAAAACTACAAAATTCTGAAAGAAAAGCAGCTTGACAACCTAACACTAACAAATCAGTAGCTGCAAATGGCAACAGTCTCATTTTTCTAAGGCACTCTCAGAAATCAGTCCCAGTAGAATAGCATTAGAGTGCCCCAGCCCCTTATTTAGCTGGGATACAGCTGGACAGTGTAGGGTCTCTTCCCTTTTCGCTCATAGCCATCTTGAAACAAACAGCTTTGGTATTTTGGCTGAAAATTGAAGGTGTGGTGTAGTTAAGAGGACACATCATGGTTTGAAATGAACCCAAACCACAATCAAAAACTTGGAAGTCCAGTGATTTTAGAGCAATCCAACACTGTTCTAACCAACAAGAGTGCCACTGAAAAGTAGACTCAATGGCATTTCTTCTGTTCACACAGCAGAAAAAAGTATATGAAATAAAGCATTGCTTTGACTTTGCATTGATGATGTGGTATTAAACTAGTGTCAGAGTCTTCAGTGCCTTAGCTCTGCAGGTACGATGTCCGCCCTGAAAAACAGTCAATGTACCCCTACATTGATGATGCTTGAAGCTGAAGAGATGATGACACGGGTGAAACTGAAGACTGAAACTGTGGTGATATGGATGAATCACATGGATGAACCAGAGGCAAATGTAAGTGATGAGATTGGCTAACAGCAAGGGTGTGCTGCTGTAGGATTGGATGGATAAATCCAGGTGATAACAACAGCTGATGACTGCAGGAAAATATGAATAAGCATGTACAGTCAGTAAATGCAAAATATGAAGAGAAATAAAGAAAAGAACCTGCAAACAGAAGAAAATGACTCAACGTACACCAGTGTGTCATTGACTGCCTCCTTTTACTGCCACAGGTGTTACCAGGAAACAGACTCGCAAAAACTCGTTCTTCATAAGGATGTTCCCAGAGGAAGAGGAAACCAGCCAAGAATCATGTGTTAGATGAGCTCTCACACAAACACTTACTGTTACAAGTAGACATTTCCCTGTTGTCATTGTATTTTTAGTTGTAAGAGCAGAAGTCCTCATATCAGTGGTAGTAACAGTATGACCAGAGAGGAACCTAAGTGTGACAAGTGAGAAACATGAGCCTCTGTCCTCACACCTGTGTGCTCCTGGCAGGGTCAGCAAATTTTTGGGATTTACCACTCAGGTTTACAGACAGTGTAGAGAAACAAGTCACAGGCTCTGTATTTTTAATCAGCTTTGGTAACGGAGAATCACTTGACTCCAGAAATGACTTTATTTTTCTCCCTTTATAAGAGATCACCCCATCAGTCTTCCCCAAATATACAAATAGCATCAGGTGCCTCTATTTTCTGTTGACCTTTGCATGTGCAGAGTCATCCTTATGATCTCTGCAACTGGCTGCAGTCCCACAGATCTGACACGTCACTTGACCTCTCCGACCCCGACACTTTGCACCGAGCACCCTGAGACCCCGTCTCGTTACGCAGGTTCCCAAAATGCAGAGCAGAAAGACCTGCTGACCTCGACACTTGAACCCAACAACTCAAACTGCAGAACCACGTCATGTTGACCTCTTTGAACTTACAGGATGTAAATTAGAGAAGGAGTTATTCCAAGAATGTTCAAGAGATTAGTCAAACTCAGTGATGGATCTGACTACAGAAATCTCTTATATGAAGATCCCTTAATTTTATCTTTGTGTTTGTTGTTCCAAACATTGATTATTTGCCTTAAACTGAAGCAGCTGTTTTAACTTTGTCTTTTTGTGGACTTATGGGAAGATGACTTTTAATTAAAGGGGGCAGCACAGGAAGAAAAGAGGTCAAGTTTGTCAGTTCATTTATCAGGCTGGAGGAGGTCTTTCTGTTTAGATAATTGTCTTTTGACCAAATGTTTTTTCCTCATGTTCAATTCTGGAGCAGGTTATAAAAATATTTTCTGGTGAAGTTTAATTTTAAGAAGGGGAAAAACTACAGCCAAAGCTTTGCGAGCTAAACCAGTCTTCAAATGTTAATGTTTGTGTTGATGCCTGAATTCTTCACTGCTTTTTGAGAACAAAAGACTTAGACCAACTTATTTATTATTCACATATTTATTGAGACATCAGAGCTCACCTGTGACATTGTTTACCTGTCTGTTTACCTTCTGTAAGCCGACTGTAATACATCGGTGTCTGGAAAGTTTAGCTGTTGTTACATTAATAATCTGACATGAAATCAAACATCACTCAGTCCCTCTGTATCCTGGTAAAAAGATGTCTTAACAAAGAAATGATAAAAAGATTAAAAGAGATCTATATTCTTTTGCTTGCTTTGATAACAAATTTGATTTCATCTTTTTCATTGTGAGTGATGGTGCTCATGGGAAATGTAGTCTCCAACCTGAACATCAAAGAGCTCGTTGTGTGTCATAAATGAACATAAAGGTTCCTCACAGATCCATTAAGTTTGTGCACCATGGAATTTGTGAAAAACATGTCAGTAAACTGCAGAAATTCAGAACAGCGTCTGCAATGAGCAGGATTTCATTTTATAAACAACCAATTTGGCACAAACTTCGTGCTGCTACAGAATATGTGCAAACTTAAGCATCTCGAGAGAATTAACAGTGCACAAAGTAGGTTCACAGCAAAACTAAATAAAGTAATGATGAAGGTTATATAAAATAGAGTTAAAACTGCAAAGTTCTAAAAAGTCTAGAATAAAAAGTATAAGAATAAGTGGTGAAAGACAAATAAACTCAGTGTTTGTTGTTCTTTCACTCGCTTTTGTAATGTAACCGTTACAATGAGTCTTTGTTGTTCCTTTCATGATTTTAAACTGTCAAAACACCAAACGCCTCCCCTGCTGTACGAGAATAAAGGGGGTGAGATGAAACGAATATCCTGCAGCAAAGGCATCTACACACACACTCTCATACACACACACACACACACACACACACACACACACACTGTCTCTCCTCCGTGAGGCTGGAGCCATCCATCATACTACAAGGCTCAGCAGGATTATGCAACATGTGCATTTAACAGCTCAGACACTCGACAGCAGAGGATCAACAGATGTCTCATCTGAACCCATTCAGTGAAAGCTGACACACATGATCGCTGCACATGCACATACATGATTGCTGCACATGCAAGTACATGCTGGATTCACCCACAGGCGTGCACGCAGGGACCGGTATGTCTGGGATCGTTTCACTCCGAGCTGTGACAGCTGTTACTAGAGAGAGTTTGTCTTTGATGAGATGTACTTGCCCCAAAAATCAAATTAGTCTTCTCTGTGCGACGGTGCTCAACATCATCACCTTAACCCACTGTTTAGATGAACGGTAATGGCTCTAATTATGGAGAAGTCAAAGAGAGTTGAGTTCTTACTGAACATTTGGGGCCTGCAGAAAGAGCTGAAGAACCATACTTCTATCATTAGTCATACAAGTAACATTTAAATCAACAATTATTCATGGTTCCATCATTGCAGTCAACCTATACATGAAGTTCCCCTTCCAACAGTCATTCTAAGAAGAAATCGAGGTACACTCCTTTTTTTCTAAACTTGAAAGAAACACACACACACACGGACACACACACACACACACATTTTATACACTGTAAAAACTGGTATCTAATCATGGGCTCTAATGGGGATTCCTTAGCTTTTGGGACAGCCTCTTGTGGACACTAACAGAACTCCAGCTTTTTATGTTTGCAAATGATTTTTTTTCTTTTTTAAATACTGAAAACAATTATTAAGATGTACACGTTAAAATGTAAACTTTTAACTTAACCACAATGATTTTTTTCCCTCTTTTGCGGTACATGAAGACCTAGTGTTGGTGGTAACGTGATAATCCTTCTGGTAGACACGATGACACAAGGAGGTGTTACAGGAGTGGTCAGTGTGTGTGTGTGTGTGTGTGTGTGTGTGTGTGTGTGTGTGTGTGTGTATGTATACGTGTGAGTGTAGTCAGGCAGAAAAATGGTGATAGTGTGTGAAGCAAGAGTATCACAAGGCCAACAGCTGCTGGTGTGACTGGCAACAGGTGCTCCAACTCCAAGGTAAACCAGAGATGCACACACACACACACACATTCACACACACATGCAGTGTGTACGAAAGACTTTAAAAAATTTCCAACTCCAGAAAAAAGGTTTACTCCCTGCCTAAAACAAACTACTGAATAATATTGATGAAGACATCAAATGAAAATAAATTGAGATTGTCATACAATGCAATATTTCATCAATCTCAAGAGTCAATCTGCCAAAATCCATCATTCCCCACAATCCACCAGCAATCCATTGTGCTTCTTCAACATTGTTGGATATTGTGCTTCTGGAAATTAAACTGAAATTTGATGCAGTAATCCTTCAAACCTGCACTGTTTTCAAAGGCCAGCAGGGGGCAACTTCAGTGGTTGAAGGACCATTTCTTTGTATGTTAATCTTTGAGAAAGTCGTCTGCTGTATTTCTTAGTTATCTGTTTAAGATCCTTTTTGAACAAGTATTACAGAGTCTTTTAATACAGCATGATGTTTTATTTGTAAAAGTAAGGGGGGAAAAAACATCATTTCCACAACAACCTGTACGATAGAGGCATTACATCAATAAGTAAGAGGGGTGTATTTGTTTGGCTATTAAGTTTGAATGTGTGTAAAAATGTAAAAGGGTCATCTTACTTTAACAGAGAGCTTAAAGAGAAAAGTTTGCATATAAAAACAATCAAAATGGATGAATTTTTTTATGATGTGAAATAGACTGTCAGACTGAAGGATGGCCGGTTTAACTGACCAGCGACTGAAAGACCCGTGTGACGGCGTCTGGCAACAGAGGGCAGGGTCATTTATTTTTAGCAGCATTACAAGTTTCCATCATAGTTTCCACGTCAGGCCAGAGACCTAAAAACACATAGCTATCTATCAACCAGTGTGCTTATCACCTCACAAGTACCAAAGCTACTCTCTTGGCAGCAGCTCTTAAAACAGAACATGGGCCAAGACTCTCACTGTCCTGAATCGCACCTCATTCATTTTGCTCTGCAGCAGGAACTGGTCTGAGGCAGCTCAACACAACAGTTCCCTCATTCAGCGTCCTGTAGCCAACGCTCAGCAAAAAGACTTTCATGTTAACTTATAGTCGTAAGAGGAAATTACAGCAATTTATTTGTGCTTCTGGTTCTTTGACAGAAGAGTCGCATCACCTCCCTAAATAAACTTAAATTCTCTCTGGACATCAGTTTTTCACTTTTTTCCGGTAGTACTCCTTGTAACCACTTGAGGCCACCATCTGTTTATATATGTATATATGAGTTTTGGTAATTTGTCTTATTTTCAGTTTGTTTGATTGTTTGTTTGTTTTGGGAATGGACAATCTCATCTCTTTCTTACTCTTTGAAATCCTTTTCTTGTTTCTGGTAAAGCAGTTAGTCTGTGAAACATCTGGAGGCTGAGATAACCCTGATGACATCATAATGAGATCATCAGTGTTATTTAATCACTTGGCATTTCTTCCTTCGGAGCAACAGAAGCATATAAACAACTGCTCTCACAGACTTACTGCTAATTTCTGCTAAACAGTTCAATGTGTGTTAATGAAGAGTAGAGAAAAGCGTTTGCATTGGTCGGAATTTAATCCGGGAAACTGAAGTCTGACAGGTTATTCTTGGATGGTCGCCCTGCTGCTTTGATGCCCTCATATTAGCTTTAGATTTACTCTGCATGGTCTGTTCTTTTGGTCTGTAATTTTCCCCTTTTTTCTCTTTTTAGAGAAGATATTTCCAGCACATTTGCATATATCCATATTTATATTATTTTTGTAAAATACATACCTCTTTTTTGAGAAGAAAAAAACAGAAATCTTTTTTTTTTCCCACTAAGGTTATCATCAGAGGTACATATGTTGATGTATTATCACATATAACATATCACATATGTCAAAGTGTAGGCAGGATATTGTTTTGAAGTCATTTCATTTTTTTAATGGCAGTAATATACCATACTTTTTTAATATATAAAATATACATAATTTAACAACAATAGACATAACTAATTTCACGTGTAAATAACATGGCATGGAATCATTTGTGTATTTTTTAACAAATCCTACATAAGAAAACCAAAGATATTAAAAAATACTTTTTGACCCAAAGACAACTAGAGGGTTAGAAAGCCACTTCTCGCAAGCATAGAGCTTCTCTTTGCATCAATACGTGTTGAATGACTGGGCAAAATCCCCAATGTGATCCATATTGGGCTATGATAAGGCAGGATTTCAGAAAAATAACTTTGGTTAGTTTCATTAAAGTTTAGTTTGTTGAAGCCTGAACTCTTGGAGCTCCCCCTGCTGACTGGCTGCAGCGTAGCAGCCTGCCTCCTCCAAGGAGCAGAACAGTTCATTTTGACTTGCAAATTGCACTACTGAGACACCTGCAAACCACTTATTGTCCTTCATAACTTCTGTTACATCATCATCATCAACATAAGTAGCTTATATGGCTCCTCAAGTTCCCGAATCTTCAGAGCTCACACACAGATGTGCAGCATGAGCCACTACATCACTGGAGTTATCAAGCAGACCCCTGCCTTCACTGGTCTCTAGTTAAGTTAGGTCTTTGACACATCAGTGAGGTTTAACAGTCCATTCATACAAGCTCTCATAACATCCATCATACCCACCAGCAGTAGACCAAGACTCTGAGAGCTCCAGGAAGTGACCATACTGATATTATTTCCTTAAGCTTCCACCCTCTCGTGAAGAAAAGCAGAAAAGGAAGAGTCTGTACCAAGTTTTTAGATGATAAATTGATGACCTGCAGTTATATGAGACTCTTTCTAGCCTTCTGACCATGCAAAGTATAATTAGAGGTCCATAGTCGCTCTCAAGGACACTTCTGACAGCCCTCCATCAGATTTAGAGACAACTGATCCCATGACTTATCCACAGCTGCCTTAGGTTGTATGGATGATATCACATTCTATAGCTACATTTGCTTACCCCACGGTTTTACCTTCAGAGGTTGAAATTTGCTTTTGGACTATTTTTACAGCCATGTCTGACGTCTTGACTTCAACCCACACTGTTGCTGCATGGTTTATAACCCTGCCGTGCAAAGAATGCGTTTTGTTGTTGGGCTTTGTGCACATGTGTGCATATGATGTCTGCATGTGCGTGCGTCTGCACCATGTGTGCATGAAGGCGTTAATGAGGTGCTGAAACTGCCAGGACTCACACAGCTAAGACTATCTGATGCCAGGGAACAAAAGAAAGAAAGAAAGAAAAAGCACTCTTAACATAAAATATATCCTAACAGAAAATGTGGAGTGAAACATAAGGAAAGATAATCTCAGTCTGGTATTGATTATATTTAATATGAGTTGAAATAAACATTGGAATTGTGGAGCCATATTTCCTTTAACCTCCAGGGGCTTTCCACCTCTGAATGCAGGGATAGAGGAGTCATAACTGTAGGATAGATCACGTTACTGTAAACTCAAATAAGACCAGGATTTAGAGCCTGTTTCAGACTCATCAGCAAAACAGACCACCGTGCTTTCATTGCCACTGAGACCCTCTGCACTTTTCATACTTAAAGACCTCGGAAAATTTCTCTTCACACCTGTCAGCTTAAATATCTTCAACATTTTTACAAGCCTCTGTGCTTGGGTCGTGGTGGAAAGGTGCAAGTTTCAAACTTTCTGTGTCTTGTTCTTATAGAAACACAGCCTCTCTCTTTGATTCTATTTCTAGCTTCAGTATTATTTAGCAAACAGGTGAGCGATTCGCCAGGTGATTGCTTGTTTTATAGTGCTCCTAAAGCTGGAGACATGAACTTGATTCTGTCTCCTGCTCTCTTTTTATTCCCTGCTACCATCTAGTGGAGTAACTATAAACTGTCATCACCCAGTTCACAGGACTAAAAGAGATACTGCAGCTGTAAATCTGTATGAAATACACTTAAACTGTATGAACAGAAAATTACTACATGTATTGTTCCGGGTTACCTATTGCTGCAAAATATCCCAGAACAATACTGTAAGTAAACGTAGATTTTTTTTTATTTGAAGAATGTTGATACCTCGATTATTTATCATTTAACTATTACTACACAGACTTTTAAAAAAACTACCTCATGTTAATGTCAGCGTCTTTGCACTACTATTATAATATTTTTTAGCCTGTACATATCAGTCATGCCCAATTGTTATTCTTTTGTGTTTATAGTTGATGCTAATATTCTGTACCTGCGATTATATTTTCTTTTTTAAGCCTTACTATTACTTTGTACAAAAGAGCACAGTTTACCAAGACAAATTCCTTGCATGTTCAAGTGTACCTGGCAAGTAAAGATGATTCTGATTCTGATTTTGGCTCATTTACTGTTTGAACTTGACCATCACGTTAGCCAAAAACACAAAGTCCTGCCGAATAACAGAAAAGTGTGTTTCAGAATGCAGTAATGAGATTTAGAGCAGCACTATATTGTTTCCTATTGTGCCATCTGGTTGATAACTCTTTTTTTAATTACTGATTTTCTGTCAAACAGTTTAACAAACTTCAGCTCTGAATTCTCCATGAGATCACCTGACCAAAGTCATTTTACTTCACATGCTGTAGCTTATTGTGACTGTCAGATAAACCGCAGCTCAGTTTGTTTACACACAATGTTCAGCAAAATCTGTATTGAACACGACAGCTTGACTGCTCCACTGCTCCACTGCACTCAGACGGATTACACTTCTCCATCTGATCAACAATAATGGTAAACAAGAGCAGTAATTCAATTTATGCTCCACAGAAATGTTAGACTTTATTATCATCGTTTACAAGGGCACAATGAGATCATTTCAAAAGGACTCAGAGAAAACTTCTGAGAACACTTAATGTGCTGCTGTTCCAACCTAAAGACATACAAGGGTGGAAATAAAAGACAGTAGACAGTGCTTACTACCTACTACTTTCACATGTGGTATGTGGTATGCCTGTTTTGTTGGGTCTGTTTTGTAATTTACTACTCTGGATTTCTGTCTCTGAAAGTGGAAAGGTAGGATTTTTTTTTCTAACTTTATAATAAATATAAAAAACAAACCATGGGTTTGTTTTGGCATTTCAGCCATTAATATGCAAAGATATTGAAGCATTTTATGTCAATCAGTGGTGAAGTTACAGGAACAATATATTTAGATAAGTTAAAGTATAAGTTAATAATATGTAAATAAAGATATATGGATAATAAAAATGAAAATAAATAAATAAATACAAGTGCATGGGAAGAGAGTAGTAGTTGTAAATGTTTTGAGATTTTTTTCTTGTGAGTTTTTTGTTCTTTGTTATTTTGAATGGTTTAAGGAACATTTTTAATTCATTTAGAACAACGAAAAAATCTGGGAGAAATTTTGGGAGCCTGTTTTTATGAAATTGGTAAAGGTATAGATATTCATGATTCTGTCTCTTGAATAGACCATCATTAGACCAGTTAACTCACAATATACAAACTTTGAAAACTACATTCCTCTTGAGATTTTTTCGCACTACATCCAGCAAAACTTTTACAAAAAAGAAAAATAAACAATACAGCAGAACCATAAGTAGCTTCTGACCCCAGCAGGATCATATTGGAGAAGCTATGAGTCAGTTTCAGGATCATATTCAAGATTTTCTGACTTGTTTTCTGGGCTGACGCTGCAAGGTTTGTCTGAGTTGTTTCAAAAACATGCACCAGGGTCAGCACATGATGCTTATTGGATGCTTCTCAATCCTGGATCAAGGCTTTAAAACCAAAAATGGAAGAGCTTTTTCCCATGAGAGAAATAAACATGTTTACAGCCTGGCGCAAAAAAAGAGACTTTTTTCTGGATAACTAATCTTTCTAAGGACACAGACTGCACATGGGGTGGTTTTTTTTCCAGTTTAGAAAGTTTCTTATCAAAAGTTTACCCAATCACAGCCACAGTTCGGCTAATTGACAGACGGCCACCCCATAGCTGATTGTGTGGACACTCAAAGCCCACCCTGTTTCCAATATGATCCTATGGTCACAAACAGACAGGTGATGTCATAAAGACTACGCCCACTGATCACACAGGCTTTTCCGAATAGCCCACACAGCCCCTTTGCAGTTTTTTGATGAGCGTCCTGGACTTTTTTGCAGGGTTTCTAAGTCCTGTGAAGCTCTTCACTCAAAGAGCCTGGATTTTTTATCATATTGTCCCTAATTTTGCTCATGGAAAAAAAAGGTAAAATAATTGTTGTATACATGTGCCTTACAAACTAGAAGACAGTCTTATGAAAGCATTTCAGTTCCCACCCTGAAAATTGCTGCCATGTGAATTGGGGGCAATTTATGGCTCAGTGATTTTCCCAAGGACTTTTTGAAATGTGCAGTTCAAGGACTGACCCCTGTCCTCCCAACTGGTCGATCCCTCCATCCTCCACCACAGCTTAAGAAACTACAGAAGATCATTCCAAAGTGAATGAAATACACAAGTGGGGCTTGTATTTAGATACAGACCCCTGAAGAATTTACAACATCTGCGTGACCTAAACATCACAGTATGTGCACAAAGTAGCTTCATATTACAAGGAAGAGTGAGCAACACTTAAACATGCTGTTAGATGTTACAGTGAACACTGATAAATCAGATCAAATTGACTTCAGCCCCATGCCATGAATCTAGAAATGGTCTTTGGTATCTGCTTTTATAATTTAGATACTTGAAAGTTGAAAACTTGACTTTGTTGATGATACGCTGAATGCATAATAAAATAAAAAGTGGTGTAATAATGATTTATAATAAATCCCAAGACACTCTTTTCATGAATGAAGCAGTGAAGGTGTTGTGTCTTCCTCCCACTGTCATCAACCCAGTGCAGATGGAAATGGACAGGAGGAGGTATCATTAACTGCCAATGCCATGAAATTCAACACTGCACCCCATAATACATGCGCATGAGCTCACACTTAGCGCACACACTCACATACAGTTAGCCTAGCACACATACATATGCTTAAAAATGCACGGGCCAACAGAAACATACACATAGCCCAAATATAGACACTCATTTACACTCACACACTCTCAGCCAAGCACAGGAGGTTATTCCTGGGAGGCTGCAGCTGTGCCCACACTCTCTCACACGCTCTGGAAAAAAAGGTAAGGACTATAAATCAAATATCAGCTTGTAATGCTGAAACTTGTGGTTAAATTTAGTCACTGTGTAAAGACAGCAGGAGTTTGTTTTTTAACCTTAAACTAATGAGTGGATTTAGTCTGAGAACCTTTCTGTGCCACAGTTCTGCGCTTGACTGTGGCAACCATGTGTCTCCAGTTTTACAGGCCTTATATTTAGGGGGCATGCCTTGAAGGGCTTTCCTCACATGGACGACCTGAAATGTTTTCTAACAGAAGGTCTGACCAGATGGTCCTGAATAAAAAGAACATTATCTTATGTTCAAAAAGGATCTTCTTGTACCCTTCTGGTGCTATTGTGATAAAATATATGATTCTCTCTCTGTTAAAATCTGTTTATTTTCAGGGTCTTAAAGATAGAATCCCTGACCCAACAAGTAAGATATTAAAAAAAAAAAAAAATTCCTGATCAAGAAGTAACTGATGTATTCATTTGTATTTTGTCACTTTAATATGTTGTGAAATATCAGGGGTCCCTCTTTCTCCTAGTTCTCTTCTCTAGACTTTCCCCACATGGGGGGCGGGGCCACACGGTGTCACTGCGCTTATCCAATCAGACAGCGCCCAGTTGTGTAACCGTGGTTACCGAGGTTGTGGAATTATTATGGTCTGTACAGATGGCAGCCCTCAGTGCAGGAATGCATGAGTGGAGATGTTTTGGCACATTTCATTGTTTTTTGCAGAAAAATGAGCCATGTAGACACATTTGGATTATTTTGAGACTTTTACGGGACTTTGACGACGACAAAGTGTGTATTCGTGTTTTCTATTTGGAGTAAGGGCGGTTTATTTCAGAGCGTTTGTTTCGCTAAGATTGTTAAACAGTATTCATTGAGTAATTGTAAGTTACATACCTCACGTATTGCTCTAAGTGTATCATGTTTGCTGCACAGAGTTAAGAGCAGCTGCACAGATGTTGTGGTTAGACGACGAAACATTCACTACTTTAGTCTGTGCAGCGTTTTACTGAACAAACTGTACTAATGCTACAACGCTACCAACCATTCATAATGTTCCCGAAAGCTTTCTTTGTGAAGGGTAACTGATTATTATCAATATGAGTATCCTATTAATGCTTGTGAACGTTAGGACAACTATCACCTTTTTTTTTTGTTTGAACGGTTCAACAAACAAGGATGTGACAGTTTACAAAGGCACGTGCGAGGAATTTGACAGCTGGGTTAAAAGATGCAAGATGCAAAAAAGGTTAATTATAATAATGATAAAATAATAGATAAATATAATAAAAAAATCATTTAGAAAAATAGATAAAGCAATAGAAGAGTTTAAGTCTCAATAGGATTATGAAATTTTGATTCATAAAATAAGCCAAATCAAAGGTGAAAGATAGGGAGGAGAATTTGTTTTCCCACCAGTACAGATCTGCCTTGTTGTGTCAACATAAACATTTGGCAGGACATATTTTAATGAATACATTGAAAAAAAAAAAAAAAAAAAGTTTTATCAAATGTATGTAGATATGCGTCATATTTCCAAGCATGTTACTACACCTTGTCTTACAAGTGAAGCCAGTCTGACAGCCTGAGAATATAACAAAACAAGCAGGCTATTAAATAGGACACATTGGGTTCACATTTTTGTTGGTGTCAAAGTATTTTACATGTCATTTCTGTCATTTTTAACTAATCAAACTCTCATTTCCATTAAATCAAATAGTGTAACCTCAAAACACAACAAGTATCAAATAATTCAACCTTCAAGTGACGTTAGTATACTGGTGAAATAAGTTATTCGGGTTGAAATATCATTTTAAGTACATTTAAATATTTGATGTCTAAACTTGATTTCATGGGTTCTTGTTGTACTGAGCAGTTGGTATGCTATAGATATTAACGTTTTCTCTTATTTGGGGTCCATTGGTTGAAAATCATTTTAAATTTAATTTTACTGTATGGACTTCTAAAATCATATACATGTTCACCTTTTTCACTAACTGATGTTTATCAGTTTAATCCAATTAGATCATTTTCTGGGAACCTAAAATAAAATCAGTAGGTTTTTCTACTTTCTGTGAAAGCAGAAAATAGCATAGAAAAAGAATAATTTACCAAAATTATGTGGAAATTGAGTGTGGTTCTCTCAAGATTAGAAGAAAAATGAGTTGAGATCACAAGAAAGTCAAATGTACTTTTCATGACCTTTTAGGGCTTCTGTACAATCCCCCACTATTTGTATGATTATGATTATTGTTATTGGGTTTTTTTTTTTATAAACACTAGATTATATTTTTTGATTACCTACCTAACCCATCTAGATAAATTTTAATCAAAGAACTTATGGGCACTTTTTTGGAAGTCATCTAAATACAGTGATGTGCTCAAGCTACGTGGTTAAAACTCTTAATAATTGAATAATTATGCATCTGAAATGCATGAGTAACACTTGCTTTATATACCACCAAATATTTAATTTATTCTGTGTTTCAGATTTAGCTGTCACTGCCAATATGCCTGGAGAGGACAAACAACCTCAACAGACCCGTCAGAGGAAAAAGAAAAAGTCCCGCTCCAAAGGGAAAAGCCAGAGTGGGAGTCCCAGTGGACCACAGGGAGGCAGCGCTGACAGCCAGGATGAGCTCCTGTTACCTCCTGCGCCTCAGCCTCCTCCTAAGAAGCCTGTGGTGGAGGAGAGACCAAAGCTGCCTGTGGACAAAGCAGAGGAGGAGTCATCTATTGCCATCTGTCTTCAGGTGCTTTTCCCCTATCTGCTGGCTGGGATGGGCATGGTAATGGCCGGTATGGTACTGGATAATGTGCAGGTAAGTAGAAAAATGACTTCCTGATCTGCAAAACAGGTGTTTGTGATTAAAAAAACTGTGTCATAATAACTTCACACAACTTTTAAGTCCAAGACACCCAAGAATGTGCAAGAATGTGGTGGAGAAATACCGTCCACGCTTTGTTTTTCTGTAAAAGTTTAGTTAGTTATGTTAAAGGTATAAATGTTCAAAAACATGTCAAGTGCAAATAGGGAGTTGCAGTTTCTTGTTGCCTGGAAAGAAAGTGTATTGGACCTTGAAACCTTGACTAACATCTGAAGCCTCTTGCAAACTTAACTTCCTGCATATTTAAAACGTGCATAAATGTATGAGTGCGCTCCCCCTGATACATTTTACAAGTTTCAAAGACTCTTATCAAGTTTATAGTAGTGGAAAACTAAAGTGCAATTAAATGCATTCATGATCATTATTGTCAGTCTTAAAAATGTCTACATTAAACCACAATGCGGTCTTGGATGGTTTTGACACTACTTATGAGGGTGAACTACAGATTTTAATTTAAAGACACTTGGATGTGATGCATAATATGAAGTTTGAACATTTAATTCATGTTTTTAAATGGGGTGACATTGGGTTACATGTTAAAGGTATCATGGAGTTCTCTATTTTCTGATTCCAGAGGGCCCTCTGTTGTGTGACTCCATGTTTGCAGTCTTCTTTAAACCAGTGCAGAGCTGTTACCTGTGTGTGCACGTGTGTGTGTGGCACTGTTGTATCTTCATCCTCTGCCAGGTGCCTGGCATTGACTCCTCAGCCAGCTGTGTTTGAAGAAAATCAGGCACTCTTCTGTCTGCTTTATGACGTGCTGCTCCCTCTTTCTTCCTGTTTTGTCATCGTGTGATAAACACACCCGTCTTTCCTCAGATGGCTCGTTCGCCTCCCTCCATCTGTTGCTCATCAGTATTTCTTACACTGCGTCCTCTGCACTATCTGTTTATCTCCTGAGTCTGATGGAGGACAATTAGTCATGATGAGCTTGGCTGAGTGCTGTGTCCCAGAGCGGAGGGGACGTAGAGAAGCATTTAAAGCAGTATATCTGACTAAACAGGAACACCACGCAGCAGCAATTAAGATTGTTCCTGCAGTTTGTGGCGGTTGTAGATCTTTTCTAAATCGCTACTTTGCTCGGGCTGTCAGGATGCTTTATCCGCCTCCTTTTTGACGTGGTTTACCGATTCTTCTCCAAGAGGGGGCTGACTCAGCTTTACTGAGCTTCATTTGACCAGATTCTGCCAATATATTGCTGACGCCTCCATAACATTACCTCTAGGGTTGATATTGGACATTTATCATCAGTACGCCTTAATAATGCATTCATGATGCCTCCTTTAGATTGAGGTTGTGGAGTTTGGTTATAAAACAAGAATTGAAGAGGTGTGATTTTCTTAGATTTACAGCCACTGTGTTACAATACAATCCAAAAGTGTGGGAGTGTATCAGTTGGCGTCAGTTAATTATAATTGTTCTTATAATGTTTTCTAATCTGAACTAATCTTATTTTCATTAGGCTGGAGGTAAGGATCGTTTAATGTCAATCAATCAGCCCTGAAAGGCTCTGTAAGGACTTTACAAGTGATCTTGAACAGTCTCACTTTTATAACTTTGCCTGTTTATAATCTATAATTTAAATGGGATTGGTAAGCTCCCCTCCTGAGTATCTGTGATTGGGTTGGATTTAAAAGTGAGTTGAACTTTTCCTGAAGAGGGATTAGCTAGCTTGTTTTTTTACTAATGTTGTACACTGGAGCTGGACTGTCTAACAGAAAAAGGAGGTCAGAGCAGAAAAAAAGCTAAACAGGAGAGTGATGGAGCACAGGCTACAACACGGCTTAAGCTGTTTGTGATAATTCAGTTAATTCCAACCAACAGGCAGCAGTTATACTGCAGTGATCTGTTAAAACAACAGATTCTAGGTTACGTTTGCTCTGCTCACTGAGGTTATGTTGTCTGCTCACCTTCTAGACACTAATTTGGACCAGAAACTGAGTTTATAGAGTTTGATGGTTGTCACCTTTCAAACCAGAAATGGATGTATCCTCTCATCACTTTGCATTTGGGGAAAAGTTTGTCCTGAACCAAGAGGAGTAGAGTTAAAAGAAGATCTGCTCTCCAAAAGAAATGGACACCTTAACAGTGTTGCCAATCCCTCAGTAAGGAAGAAGCTCTTTGCTGTCCCAATAGAATGGCATCATTTCCATATTTGCATAATTGTCTAGGTTCATGTAATCCCATGGATACTGCAGGAAAGAGGAATAACATTGTGGTAGAGACAGAAAGCATAGAAAAAACATTGTAAATAAAATTAAAACTACAAATGAACTGTACTCGGTCATTTTTTTTTTTTTTACGTCAAAATATCAACCCTCCTCCTGTATACAGGCTTGGGACCAGCAAAAGTGACCCAAAGGAGACAGATGCATGATCTGGCCACAGCTGAGAGGAACTGCTGTGAGCAAGAGGGACTTGTCCACTTGTGAGTGTTTTGAACAGGGGAGGGGCTGCTTGTTGAAAAGAGTAAGATTGATTTGTGTGTCATAACTGAGTCTCCAAACATCAAAAAAAAAAAAAAAACCAGATTGATCACTAGCTATTTGTTTGAGGTATTGTCTCTGGAAGGGTCTGAAAAGTCACTAAGTTGGCAACACTGTGCCTTGCTAAGAGTCTCGTCTTTATGCCAGTTGGTGATGGTGCTCCTTGGAAATGATTTTATGAGCACTATAAGTTCTTGCCAGAGGTGTCTGTGAAGACAGACAGAAAGCCAAACAGAAAGTTTTCACAGAGACTTTAAGACTCTATTGTGAACATGATGATAGCTATAACGTGATAATCTATATCCAAGTCTGCATCACTGCTGTTTGAACTGTTGTTCAGGGTTTGCAGAAGCAAAGTAAAACAAATCTATCAGCTCCTCAGACTGATTGAAAAAGCCAAAGTCTAAAATTTGAACACCCAGTTTATCAGCAAGACATTGATGAAAGAGCTTTGAGAAAAAAACAAACATGTTTGTTTGACCTTCACGGGATGGAAAGGGAGTTTGGTGTGGTGATTAAACCCAAGTGAGCTACGAAGAGCTCTATGATGGATAGAAAAGATGGGTCTTGGTCAAAATGTTGATAAAAAAGCAATTTAGTGGTTTGATTGAGGTTCAAAAACATTCAGCCAGCAGTTAAAATCAGGCAAAAAAAGTATTTCTTTATATGATTGATTATATTTAAGCAAAACGAGAAACTAAATGGCGATGAAACCTATTCACCATTTGAGTTGGAGATACATTTTCCTAAAATAAATGGGTTTCAAAAGGTGTTATATTTATGAATTCAGAGTCCTATCATATTCGTGTGATATAAATGAGGAAAGTAACTCTCTCCAAAAAGTCACCTTGAATACCAAAGAATAGGACTGTTCAGTTATTTGTCAATTCTTATGACCTATAAGCTTCTCTAGAATCAATTTTTTAGTTCAGCCTGGCTAAAAGAGGGACGCAGTTTCAGGGCCGCTGACGGGATCATAGAGCAAAACAGCAGGTGGACTGGTGAGAGAGAGAAAGAATGAGTCACGGCTTAGAGAGAGAGAGAGAGAGGAAGAGGAAGAGAGGAAGATGGATGCAGGACCAGCCGACGTAGCAGAAAGCATGTCACATGGAAAGAGGGATGAAGGATGAGAGGAAGACACGCAGCAAGGAATAGAGGGAGGGAGGGAGTGAGAGTGTGGCAGCATGCCACAGCGAGCCGGTTGTTTCCTCTCATGAGTTTGCATGTCGGCCAGCGCAGACAGCCCTGCCTCTTTCTGTGCTACGTCACAGCCGAGCAGAGCGGAGGGAGCAGGACTACCCTGATGCTGACAGGAAGAGGAGAGAAGCACTCCAGAAGCCGGCTGCTGCATCTTTAGAGGACCTTTTCACATCACTTACTGAGGCTACGGAGATCTTTTTGTTTCCCTCTTCAGGGTCATCACAGTCCTGACAAAAGAGAGGAGCTTCATTGACAGAGACAAGGAGGGATTCTGTTTCTCATCCCAGAGACCTTTTGGACAGTTTTTCATCTTGTTGCTGTCTATCAGTCAGTCGTGGCAAGTATCTCTTTCATTTGAAGCTCTTTTTTTATAAAGGTCATGTCGATTCCAGACTGGATTAAAAGGATTGAGGACTAGACTGAATAAACTCCATTGAAAATACTCTGAACTCCATCCAAAGGATTCTGGAGCAGATTACAGAAAGTGGACCAGAACTTCTCAAGATCTAAAGTCCTCTCAGTCAGGTTCAGTTTCTTCACTCTACGCGGATGTTAAACTGTTTTTCCAACCTTTACCTTAAAACCCAGGTGGGTTGAAAACAAACGACTGTCTTTGATTGTAGGGCACTTCTGCTAGTAGATGAACGCTGTGCCCTATGAGTAAGACATGGTGTTAATGACTTTGTTCCCCACTGAAGCTGACAAATGGGTACCTCATTGCTGCTGACTCATCACTGGGCCAAAAGTGCCACATGCTTTTCTCCCCAAGTTAGATTCAAAGCTGTTAATTTTGATTTTGCCTGGGTGAAAAGATAAAGTTTCACCTTATCTTTTACCTCCTAAAGTTTTAGAGCCAGGTAGTAGCTTGTTATAGCTTAGTTAATTAAATACATCATTTTTAATCCTTTCAGAGCAAAGCAATAAACTGTTTAGTAATTAAGTGCTTTAACTCTTAAGAATAGCCCTGTTTTAAAAATATTCTTCAATTTTTTTCAACCAAATTTTCCCTCTTCAAGTGAGACTGAATCCATTCTTATGTGGACAAACCAGAGGAGGAGTTTATTTTACATTTGGACAGAAGTTCAGCTCAGAATGGGATAACTGAACCTCTTTCATCACTCTGTCATCATGGTGGTGACTCATCTGGAGGTGGAGCTACGCTACCAGGGCAAGAAGTTACGTGGCGTGACGTGGAAGCTGACTCGATCTGAACATGGTTTCCTTCCGGAGAGCTCGTGGCTCATTGCAGCGCAGGTTATCGTGCCGCTTCTGGTGTCAGGGCTTGGGATGGTCTCCGCTGGTATTGTTATGGATCTTATACAAGTATGCATCTAATTGATCAATTGAGTGATTGTGCGATGGATGGATGAACAGGTTTAATTAGGTGAGAGCTCAGAAACACCCATGAGACACCTGACTTTAACAAGTCAAACTAGGTACAACAATAACTGGGATCATTGAACCAAAGTTTGCAAATGTTAAACTGTGTCATAAACCTGTCACTCGATTGACAGTTTGAAAATTGTATATCCATTGATCCAAAAACATTATTCAAACTCTCTGATTTCTTTCTATCAGAGAAATCAGCTGAATAAGGACATGGAAAGACATGTTGATATAAGGGGTAATGGATGGACAATTGGTGAAATTGTTTGGCATGTCCAAGGATTGAATTTGGGTCCTAAATAATTGCAGTGAGGGGTTTTTTTGGACCTGTGCCAGGCAAAATCTCAGTCATCTAGCAAGACTTTAAGCAAACTTTGTACCATAGTTTAGTAGCGAGCTATAGTTAGCACTACTCAGCTCAATGCCCTGATATGTATTGCTGTCACATAACATTAGTCAATCTTGGTTATTTCTGACTAGTGCTCTTCTTCCAAGCAGAGTAAACATAACCTGGCTCGTCATTTTATTGATACACTCTCAGGTTTGAACAGATCACTGCGGGATAACTACCAAATGTGGGGTGGAATGACCATTTTCACAAACAGCTTAGCTCTTGTTTTAGCCTTTTACCTGTGCTCTATCACCCTCCCGTTAAGCTTTCTTCTCCTTCTCTGCCCCTTTTCTGTTAGCCAGTCAAGCTCCAGTGGCCACTATTACTACTATTAATCCAAGATATTGTTTCAGCTGAGGAAAAACACAGATCTCTCTCCTCACTGCTAAAGTGTGTCAGCCAGCACGGTGAGACTTTGACGTGCTGCAAATCAATCCAGTCCAGTCCGGCCCAATCTAGGAATTAGCATTTAGAAATAACCTATTTTGGTGCGGATAGTCTCATTTTAAGCTGTGGATTATGATCAGGGTAATATTTAGATATGAAACTTTACCAAGATCACTTAGAAGCTCCTCACAGTCCCTTTAAAACTAATCCTCAAACTGACAGAAAGCCAATGATGGAAGGCAAAGACAGGAGTGATGTGCTCTTGCTTACGCGTTCCTGTCAGGACGTGAGCAGCTGCATTTTGCACCAGCTGCAGACAAGAAAGGAAGGCCCAGCTGACACCAACACACGGTGTATTGCAGTAGTCCAGGCCAGTTGTGATAAAAGCATGTAAAACCATCTCAGAGTTATTAAAATAAAGATTAGGCTTCACCTTGGGCAATTGCTTCACCTGTTAGAAGCTTCACTTTACTACACAGTTTATCCCTTGGACCTCAAAGAGACCAAAACCTTAAATCAGCTCGGTAAAAAACTCATTAAAGAATGCCATGAATCTTAGAAAGCATTGCTGAAAACTGAAGGTCCTGGGTAGATTTTTGTAAAATAAATTATCTGTTGGTGGTATCAGAATAATAGAGACGTGGTCTTGACCTTTATTTCTCTTAAATGGTTGAGCTGAAATGTTTGATGGTCTGTGTCCAAATAAATCTACAACAGTGGCATGGATTAGCTGATGATGTGCATAACCACGAACAGGAAATCATTATGTTTTGAAGAGATGAGATTAACCTGCTTTGGAGGAATAGTCCCAGCCAGCTTTATTTTTGTTTTCAATCCCTTTTAAAAGTCGGATTAGGACTCTGCCATCTCTCTATTTGTTGAGATGGTTAGATCGATGAATGGAGTTAGAAAGTCTGAGTTTTTGCATAACTTAGAGAGTGAGGATGGAGTGAAGTGTTGTATGAATGGACTGAAATGTCTCTATGCAAAGAAATCCTGTTTCCCAGCTGAATATCCTGCTCTCTATTCAAAAGATGAAGCCTTGTGTAACATCCACCTCACCTCCTCAGTATTGTGAATTAGATTCAGATGTGGGAGGGAGAAGAGAGCTTTGGGATAAAAGCAAATGGTTAATTCAATAAGTAGTTGGAGGATGAAAGGAAAGAGGCTGGGGAGAGAGAGGGAGGAGAAAGTTTGATGTGTTGGTATCACAAAGAAGAAAAGGACGAGCTGCAATCTAAGACAGTCTGCAGTCCTTTCAGTAATTTTTACATCACTGTCCGTCTACTTGCAGGTTGTAATGAGCAAAACAACACGACTGCCGTTAGCTCCTCCTGACATGTCAGGTGCAGCTCTGCGCAGGATAGTTTTTGGAGTTAAGGCACCAATAGCAGCAGCAGGGGTATTACAGCAGAAGTGGGCCATGTCCCAAGATAACCTTCTAACATGACAGCCGTCAGCTAGAGCCACCAGAACTCGAGAACGACGTGTATAAATAGACTCACATACTCACAAAGCCACAAAAGCCTGTGATACTATTTTTATGGTCATTTCCTATTCCTCTCACGACCTTGTTTGGCCCCACAGAACTTCTTCCCCCGACTGAGAAGTTGCTTCCATATGAGAGTTCAAACTTGAGCGAAGAAACAGTCAACTCTTAACCACCAGCATAGACAGTTACACAGTTTATAGAGATTACTAAGAAAACAAGGACATCTGATGCACAATTTTTTAAAATTTATTGGTGTAATGTTTAAAGATAATAACAATCTTACTTTAAAGTCTAATCCTCTGGTTTAAGACAGGCAGCACCCTGTTGTGTTTAAACACTTCGGGTCAACACCCATTGGGAACTTATCTTTTAAAAAAGCAGAATTGATCAGTCCCCCCAAAGCTTATTTCTTTGGTCATTTACACTGTACAGAAATGGTTATATGCCTCCTAGGTTTTGACTGTAAGAAGTGATGCATAAGTTGAGGTGGGACTTGTTTGGCCAACAGGCTAACATGATGGGTGACGAAAGTCCAAGCACCAGTTCACCAAAAGTCAGATTGAGTTGCTATTTCCAGCGTGATTGCCACTTTTATTGAGCTGTTTATTGGGGAGCTATGAATGACAACATTGAAAATTCTGCCATCTTTAAAAAAAAAAGATATGTATATTTTGGCAACCTCCCAAAGACAAAATGGTATCTTTCAGTTTTATTCTGTCATCTTTAAAAAGTCAAAGTAATGACCAATAATTAACAAGGACTGTCTTGAGGATGGTGGCCTTGCTTGCTTCTCTCTCAGAAGGTTATGCTGTTTCAATTTGAGATAAATGTAAGTTACACAAATTGATGTCAGTAGCATGCCATTGACCACTCGCTGATCACAAGTGCTGCCTGTCAATCTCTCATCACCAACTGTAAATTGCACATAGACTTGCCAAATCAATTAGCAACTCATGCAAATTCCGAAGTAACTCATCTCAATCACTCAGTGATGTGTCAATCACTCAACAACACACACCAGTTGTCAGTACCACATGTCAATTGCTCAGCACAATGTGTCAATTGCTCAGTCACATGTGTCAAACACTCCAGGCCAGTGTCATTCACTCAGTGCCACGTCAGTCGCTCACCAACATGTGTCAATTGCTCAGCGACAGGTGCCAAGCGCCCAGCTGTATATGCCAATCACTCAGGTTCATGTATCAATGCTAAAGGCCAGTGCCAATCGCTCAGACACCTGCCAATCACTCAGGAGTTCGTGACATCTTCTCAGCGACACAGTTGTCCAGGGATGTGTCAATTGCTCGGGTACTTTTGACAATGGCTCAGTGCCATATTCCAATCACTCAGCAACAGGTGCCAAACGCTCAGTGCCAAGTGTTAATTGCTCGACCACAGCAACACAAATTACTGAGAGATTGGTGAGTGTCATTCAGTAACCAATTGCATACCAAAAGCTGCTCGATTTCTTTTTTTTTTCTTTTGGAAAAACTGCAAAAAAAAAAAAAAAAAGATTTGCTCAGTGTAAAACTTTAAACAAGTGCTGCAGCATCAATTTGATTTGAACTGTTTCCTAACCATCATGCATCAGGATTTCATTTCAATTTTAATTTTAACTCCTGCTGCAGTCTTGAAACAAGCTCTCGTCTCTGCTCTTTTCTTCATCAGAGGCCTCAAAATAAAGTTTGCCATCTTCGTGACCTTAGGATGTCCTTGGGCTTGTTATTAAAGGCCCAGACACTGCACTTTCTTTGTAAGGTGATGGTTTTTCAGCATTCGTGATCTTGACTGAGCATACCAGTTGGGGGCATTTTTAGCTGGCTTTACCTTTATCCTCTCCTATTGTGCTTTACTGTGAAAGCAGCTACAAAAACTAATCTTGTCTTGGACTCTGAACACTAAAAAAACAAAGCCACAGTCTTGCTTTGACACTGTGTGCATCTCAGTGGGTGAACAAGTACAATTCTTTACACAGCCCCCCTCAGAACAATGCATAATGTTTAGTTACTATGGGTAATCTTTGAAAAGCACATTCTGTTCTATGGCTTTGGTTTAAATTATGTAAAATATGTAAAGCCTGTTCCCCAGGTGTCAATTTCTTTTGCTGCAGCACCATCAAACTATTTCTTATCAAACTCCTTTCCCTCTTTCCCTCCTCAGTTATTCTCCCGCTCCTGGCCTCCTCTGTCAGTCCCTCCTCTCATCTTTTATTCCCTCTCTACCTTCCGCTGCTCCACATCACTCCACTCTTGGCAGCTGCCTTGTTTTGTTTTTTTTTTATGCATGCATCTATTTAAAGATCTAAACCGTCTCGGACCTGCCAGCAAGAGTTGTGCTCAGAAAATGTGATGCAGACTCTGTGAACTGTATGTCTTGCAAACCCACTGAACCTGCGTGGTATAGCGTGGCTTCAGATGATGCTCAGAGATGTGGAAGCAGGAAAAGTAGGCTACTGGGTTAGTCTGGAATATGTGATGTGATTATTTAAGTGCATCAGTCAGGGAAAGGTGCAGGGAGTTCATGTGGATGGCATCGCTGGGCTTAATTCAGCTGATGTGAGATACAAAGTGAATTTTGTGACAGATTGGTCATGTTTCTGTGTCTTTCAGCACTGGGAGGTGTTTAAGGTGATCACAGAGGTCTTCATCCTGGTGCCTGCACTGGTTGGACTCAAAGGAAACTTGGAGATGACCCTGGCTGCTCGTCTCTCCACTGCTGTAAGACATTTTTTTACTTATTTTTGGGGGGGGGTGTCAATGTATTAACTTTTTAATAGAGCTGGGACGAATGGAGGATCTAAAAGTGTTTTTGACAAGTTTTTGGGAAATGGATAGAAAACATATTTTTGAGTCAAGGAAAGTGTTTGAACAGATTTCAGTAGTTAACCAAGATTTTTATTTTTTTCAATTATTTTTTAGACACAAAAATGTCAGGTGGGGCAACTAAATACACATAAATATATTTACATGTATGTTAATTTTTCGAAGTGAAATTTTGGGTAAGTATCTCTCAAGTGTCTGAAGTGACTCATACATTATCATTTCATGGGTGTCTTTTTTTTTATTCACAATAATTCAAGATCATTACATCCTAGTGATCAGTTGTTAAGTATTTTTGTTGTCTGATTTTACATTGTAAGACAAAAATAGCACTTAAAATATGCAAATAAATGCATAAAGCAAAAAAAACTCTTCACATTCTACTCATCAACTAGTTGTTGTTCACTTAAGCTTATTATTAGATGATTTCAATCAGGGATGTCCAAACTTCAGCCCGGGGGCCAATTGTGGCCCGCCATCTATTTCCAAGCGGCCCCCAACTCTCATCTTACCATGTGTTAGTTTTGCCTCTTAAATTATTCATGTTCTAATTATTTACATTTACAAATTCTGTCAAGTGTTTGAAATAAATCTTATTATGTCTGGTAACGTTTCACAAAGATTTGGACTGTGCATAGGCAACTTAAGAAAGCTAAAGCTCTGTACAATCTGCAAAAACTCAACAACTTTTACAGTTGACATTTAATTGCATTTGGCATGATGCAAAATGTGTTTTATGAGTTGTTTAGAATTTGAATATAAAAAAAACACATGAGAGGACTAAAAAACTGAATCAAAGATATGAAATAGTCAAAAAAACCCACAAAAGTTGAAGCATGAAATGGTTCAGAATGCAGGATCAGAGATATTTGGGGTTTAAAATGCTTTTATAATTGTTTTATAATTATAAACAAACATGATAATGTCCAGATCCTGATCCTGCCATAAAATTGTTACATATTTCTCCCAGGTTTGGTTTTATCTAAAAGGTCTGCAATAACAGCACAAGCATGTTTGACTTCACCTTTTTTTTTGTTTGTTTTTTCCAGAAACCACTAAAAAGAAATAGTTTTCCAATAGAGCGCTCATTTTTAACTTTGACTGTTAGTCAACATGTCCATAAGAGCCACCGGCCCGTGGTCATTTCCAGTTTCCAATACAGCCCTTTTGGGAAAAAGTTTCCCCTGGTTGAAATGAATGAATATGTGAATGAATTAATAAATTTACCTGCTCGCACAAACTGACCAGTATCGGTTGCACCACCTGATGTTTTGAGGGTTTGAGGTGCCCAAACACAAAAACATGGATTATTTGAACAGTCTTAAGATGCATTCAAATGACACAGATTTTATAGATTAAAGAAATACATGTGACAATTTGCTCAATTTATGATGCAAGGAAATATTGCACTCGGACGCAAAAATATGCATGTCATGTCATTGACCCAGTTATTAAAACTACCCTAATTTACTGACAAATACAATTTTTCCGTCAAAAAGAAGGTATTACAATGCTTTGATACCTTATAATACCATCAAAATGAAACTAACTCAAATTGGAAAAATGAGTCCTGGTAGAGACAGGACAGGATGCAGCAAACCTGCTTCAGCTTCTAAATGGTTTCTGGAAGTGATATGAAACACAAACATGTTTAATGCAACATGTTAAATTATTCAAACCGACATTAAGACTTCATATTACTCCATAGTGATCAGAAAACAAAGCATATTAGCAGTGATAAGTTCTTTTACAGCATCCTGGATATGATTTTACTACAATTCAGAGCTTTGATAACTTTCAAACTGCATTTTATATTATTGTTATCTTTGATGTTATTGCTTGATGCATCAAATTGGCTTCAAGCTAATTTACATTTGCATGCTGTCAGCAGGTCACAGGTATCAGGTATCAAGTATCCTGTTCTCACTCTTCAGATAGTTGACAAAGGGGACATGCTGGATTAGAAACCACGTTGTTTAATGTGGATTTATGTAGCTCAGTTCCTCCTTAATAATTTATGAATGAAGCAATAGGTTGACTTCAGGTTCAGGTGGTACTTATACACACAGAGGGATAAAACAGTTGCTTCTTTGAATTCTCTGTTTAAGCATTCATTAACGCACAGAGCCAGCAGTCATTTGGTAGTTTGGTTCTTTTTGTGCCATAGCCTGAAGTCACTTCTGCAACAATTAAATATGAGCTTACTATTGAAATAGTGTTGTCAGTATCAAGTACATCAGCATTTTGCCAATACAGACTTGTTTAATTTCTACTTTCCACCTCTTTCCCAGGACTTTGTGTCATATTTTTTGGTATTTTTCAAAAAATGTTAGTTTGAGCAGCAAACAAACAGTAAATAAAAGACCCAGCAAAGGAAACAACTTCTAACTGATCAATGTATAATTGTCTAACAGAAGGGGGAGTGAACCCAGGTTATACAGGAATCCTTAAAACGTAGACTGAGACTGTGAGACAGAGGTAGGATGAAGTAAAAGAAAGAAACAGAAACAGTGGAAAAAGATAAAAACAACATTGATAATACAATAAATAAAGAAAAGGGGAGAAAAACGTGGTATGATAAAAATTAAAGACAAAAATTAAAATAAAAAATAATAACAATAATGCTAAGTTCATTAAAACACCTTGAGTAAACTGGTCATAATTGTATAATAATAATAATAATAATAATAATAATAATAATAATAATAATAATAATAATAATAATAATAATAATAATAATATTAAACAGTCATTAATTTTGATAGACAACTGAAACCGATCCAAAAAACATAAAAGTAAATCAATAATTTAATATGAAATGGGATAAAAAGTAATACGGTAAGAAGGCAATAACATCACAATAAAAAGGCAATTAGACGACAACATCACATAAGAGCAACACAGTAGCAGTGTTTTTAAGAAGGGATTTAAAGATTAAACTGAATCGTAATTGTAAAACTTTTAAAGTCCCTTTATTTTTAATGAAGTTTATATGGATTTTTTTAACGTTGTAAAACTAATTGGTGCTTCATTCATGTTTTCAGGCCAACACGGGCCAAATGGATGACCCAGATAAACAGTGGACCATGGTGTGCAGTAATCTGGCACTTATACAGGTAACAAGCTCACTGCGCAGTACCACAACTCACCGAAACACCTGTTAAATCAGACACATTTCCATCTAGGTGTCTGTATCTCTGTTATTTCAGGTTAGAGACTGTTCCTTCCTTCAGCACTGTTTTCTATCACAATATTTCATCCCCTGCAGGTTCAGGCAACAGTGGTGGGCTTCCTCGCTGCAGTAGCAGCAGTGTGTTTGGGAGCGATTTCTCGAGGGGGGATTGAACTGGACCAGGCAGCTGTTCTGTGTGCCAGCAGCATCACCACTGCTTTTGTAGCTGCTCTTTCACTGGGTAACTTACCAATAATTCTCTCAGTGTTGTCTGATAAAAACTGAACATAACCTCAAATGATAGTCTCTGATTGTTCTGGCAATGTGTAATTTGCACAAGAGTTTAGAAGTTTGCAGCATTTGAAGACATGCCAAGAAATAACATCCTCATGTAACTCAGTCCAAGCCCATTAAGAGCCTCTTATACAAAGAGTCGGATGTTATAATGGATGCTAAATGTTAAAGGAAAGGTTTGCGCAGGGAGCAGCAAGGGTCTGATGTGCTCTCTGCTCCCAGTTTAGAGAAGGGCTGATGCTTTTTAGATGAGCTCTCTTTCTGCCTTTTGTAAAATTTAGTGGACTTCAAGAAGGGCTTGGATCCTTTTTTCTGAATAATTTTCATCTTTGTTTAGATTTGTTAAAAAAGGAAAAGTGATATTTTTAACACCTTGTTCACGAGAAGCCAGATCAAACTCTTAGACAAAAGTAGTGTTTGTAGTATTAGTATTTGCTATCTAAGGCATCATCAGATAATTTCCTAATCTTTGTTTTGGTGCTGACTAGAATCAGACTGTTTTTTTCTTGTTTCACCTCAAATACACCCTATAGGGAGACAGGAACTTGCTTTCCTATCTTCTTCTTCATTCCCTTGACTTAAAAGGAAGGAGAAACATGTCACACAGATAAAGCAGCAGGTTCACCTGTCCCGGTGTAACCCTGTCCCCTCATGTTACAGGAGCATGATCCATAATTTATTTTATCATAAATGTTAGAGAGAAGCTTTAGGCAGGTGAAGCGCTCCAGGTTCTACTTTTTAGAGTCCCGGCAGCAGAATCCACTTTACTCAGTTTCCTCACTTTATTCTGACATTTTTTTTTTTTTCTGTTGATGTTTATCTTCTTGTTTTGCTTGTTCATAGATGAAACTTGTTTAAGAAGTGTTGTTGCTTTTGTTGCATATGAAGCAGGCTGGATTATTTTCTAAAACTGTCCTCAAAAAACATTTCCTCAAGCTTGTTTTCATTTTTGTCCTGTTGCAGCTTGTTGATCAAAGCTGTCAACAAGACAAAAAATAATTCCTCTGTATTTGTTTTTTTCCCCAGTTTGTTAATAGTGTTGCACCTTTTTTTCTGATCTTTTTATGTTACTGTTTCTTTTCCTGTAGGTCTGGTGATGATTGGAGTGATCATCGGCTCCAGGAAGGTGGGCATCAACCCGGACAACGTGGCCACCCCCATTGCTGCCAGTCTGGGGGATCTGATCACCCTGTCCCTGCTGGCCGGGGTCAGCAGCACACTTTATGAATACATAGGTGGGAGGACACACGTTTGTGCATCACATTTAAAAATGTATTCATTTAACATAGTAAAGTTTATAGCAGTACATACACACTATGGCTTCAACATTTCCATCACTAGTTGAATGACTTTCTGCCTCTGAGTGGGTGGAGTGGTGGTATGATGTGGGTTTATTTGGGGATTACCACTTAGTGAAATGAGAGGAAGAATTGTTCACATATGTTTTAGTTTGTATTAAGTTTGTTAATCAGAACACAAGATGGCAGCAGAATTCATTTATATTTCTCTGACAGCTCATGGCAATGTGTGTGTGTGTGTTTGTGGATGTGAATCAATCCTGATGTTTAGCAGTGTAGCTCTCCGATAAGCAAAAACAAATGCATGCCTTTTGAAGATTCACATATCTCAAAGGTGTCACTGAAATCAACATTTAACAAGCAGTCCTCACACAGCCTGAAAATGTGCGGCGTTGCTCACAATCAGTACATTCAATACATTTGTCAAACCAATCATAGGAAAACATACCCACAGTCGATAAAGAAAAGTCACAAGTAGTGTAAATATAAACAGAGAAAACAGATGTTTGAGTTAATCAACAAACTGGAGACTGAAAATAATAGTTAAAGTGCACAGCTTATTCAAATACTGAACTTTTCTCACTTTGTTTAAAACTCCATCAGACGGGAACATATTGAAGATGATCATATAAATTCTACATCAGATAACTCTTTATGCCATCTTTAATTCATAATCAGCTGGTATTGAGGGATGGTTTGATGTCCAGAGTGATGAAATAAGAGCCATGCACTGTTTAGACTTTTTTATTTGAATGTCCTTTGATTTAACTCGTTCTTACGACCATCAAACCGAAACAACAGAGAAACCTGGAAACAAATCCTTTTGGGGAATGTTTGTTTCTGTCTGTATCTGCAGGAGATCAACATAGAGACACTGTTGTATAAAATGAGGCTGTTCTGTCTCAGTTTTAATACATTTGCCTGTTTGTTTTGGAAAGGAGCAGACCTCCTCTGAAAACTACTGTACCATTGAAAAAACTAATAAACCCTGACCTTAAATCTCACCCTTAAAACTAGCTAAGCTAATGTTTGCAGCTGCTTGGCTCAGAGCCTTTACTGTGAGGCTGCAGAAAAACACAATTTGTCTCATATAGTCTCAAGATGCAAAGTGTGAGCTATAAAAAAAGGCAAACAGTTGTTGGTGTGATATCTGTTTCATCTCCTTGTGCCTGTCCTTGTCCTCAGATATCTGGTACCTGTCCCCCCTGGTCTGTCTGGTATTCCTGGCTCTGATCCCCATCTGGGTTCTGGTGGCTCGACGGAGTCCTCCAATCAAAGAGGTCCTGCGCTCTGGTTGGCAGCCTGTCATAGTCGCCATGTCCATCAGCAGGTGAGGACTTGAAGCTCAAATTTGAGTAACGTATGATTATTAAAACCCCAATTCCAATGAATTTGGTTAAAACAAAACTAGAATACAATGATTTCCAAATCCTGTTTAATCTGTATTCAGTCAGCTACCCCACAAAGACAAGATATGTATTGGTCAAACTGATAAGCTTTAGGAGCATCCCTGATAGGCTCAATCATTAACAAGCAAAGATGGAGCCAGGTTCACCACTTTGTGAACAACTGCATGAGCAAATCATCCAGCAACAGTTTCAGAGCAATGTTTCTCAACATACAATAGAAGAAATTTAGGGATTTCATCATCTAGACTCCATTGTATCATCAACAGATTCAGAGAATCTTTGAAGCCTGAGTTTAATTGAGATAAACTGAGGTAAAGTGGAAAAGTCTGTTGTGGTCTGACGAGTCCACATTTCAAACTGAATTTGGAAATCATGGACCTTGTCCTGCGGGTAAAAGAGGAAAAGGACTGTCCAGGTTGTTACCGATGCAAAGTTCAAAAGCCAGCATCTGTGATGGTATGGGAGTGTGTTAGTGCCATGGCATCATGGGTAACTCTCACCTCCATAAAGGCAGCATTAATGTTGAAAGGTACATACAAGTATTGGAGCAACATGCTGTCATCCAAGCCACGTTTTTTTCAGGGACGTCCCTGATTATTTCAACAACACAATGAAACCAAGACACATTCTGCACCTGTTACAACAGTGTGGCTTTGTAGTTAAAGAGTACAGCTACTCGACTGACCTGCCTGCAGTCCAGTCCTGTCCCCCATTGAAAATGTGCAGCAAATCATGAAGCACAAAATGGGACAACAGAGACCATGGACTGTTGAGCAACTGAAGTTGAACATCAAGCAAGAGCGGGAAAGAATCCAGCTCCAAACAATCAGTGTTGTCAGTTCATAAAAGCTCATTGAGTGTTGTTAGGAGGAAAGGTGATGTAACATGTTGTAGCGATCAAAATCAAAATGAGTGAGTGTTCAAGAAAAAAAATAACCAACAGTTTATTGGTTTGAACAGTAAATATCTTGTCTTGGAAAAGTATTCAATTGAATATAGGTTAAATGGAATTTGCAAATCATTGTATTCTGTTTTAATTTAAGTTTCACACGACATTCCAACTTCATTAGAATTGGGTTTGTAAAAAACCTAATCATATTTAAAATTTAGGTATGTTTTAATGAATTCTGTGAAGTTGTTTTCTGCAGAATGATGTTGGGTTATAGAAATCTTTCTGGACAAATGTTTCCAATCATTACTGGAGCAGTTTGTAATTAAATAAGGACTAAACTAAGTTATCACTGCAGATTAGTCTGGCAGGCTAATCCATCCAGGTTGTAAAGTGTTTAATGAGAAAAATCAGTCAGCTCTGTATTGGTAATTAAATCCATGGGAACAGGATTAGCTGGAAGCTGAAAGCTTTCTCCTGGCAGGGACAGCGTGGGGCTATTCTCATTTCCTCTCTGTTTATGGTTCCAGTTTTGGAGGCCTGATCTTGGACAAGACAGTGAGTGATCCCAACTTCGAGGGCATGGCTGTCTTCACACCCGTCATTAATGGTAAGAGGATCTTATGATAATACAGAGTTTTATTCTGTTAGTTCAACCTGTGTTTGTTTGTTTTCTGTGATTTTTTGTTGTGAAAAGTTTGGAAAAACTTGCATTAGCAGTGGATGTTTAGCTTTGGGGATCTGCTGTAGCTCTTAAGCCGCTCTATTAATCTTGTTAATAAAGCCTGTTAAGTGACAGTTTTATGTGAAAGTGTGCCGGTCTTACTCTGTATGCTGCCTGAATGAACCCAGTAAAATGTCAAACATACAGCAGAGCTCAGATGAATTCAGACAAAGGAAGACAGAGTTGGTTTTTCAGTCAAACCTGTTCTTGAATGACAGTTGAAGTCATGTCAGAAGTACAGGTTGTGCTCTCTTGGTGCGTCTGCCATGAATCCCTCCAGCATACTAACTACACTATCGACAGAAATCCCCGCTCTCACAGCTGAATGATAATGTCTCTCACTCAGACTGCAGTGAGTCAGGGTGTTGAGTGTCTCTAATCCTCTACAACATCAAATTTACTCTTGAGTTTCCTCCTTCCAGGCAACTGAATGTTTATATTCTCTCCCCGAGGCAGATGCTCTTACTCACGACTTTCCCTGTGAGGTCGAGCAGATTCATGAAGTGATTCACTGGAAAAGGCCTTTAACTGTAAGGATGACATCAGAGAGTTACAGTAAAAGCTGTCGAGTCATCAGATTGAACGTTAAGCTGAAGTAGAAAGTGTCTGAAACGTGACTGTGGACGAGCAGTTTTTGTTTACAGAGCAGAATTTTGAGCAACTGAAAAATCCAAACACTGCAAAAACCCTAAACTAAGGAAGTGTTTCAAGTAAAACTTTACTTCATTAATTCATTTTCTACTGCTTATCCTCTTCAAGTCAGCATTCACTCGACAAGTCTAGGAAAATTGCTCGATGTTACATCAAAGAATAAGGCCTGAATTGTTGGAAATGGAGCAATTAAAGCATCAATTTTGTATTTTAGTATCTTGAAATCAGACTTTTTCTGGACTTATCGGGTGAATGTGGCTCTTTTATAGTCTAATAAGATGTTTTTCATAGTAAATGACAAAACAATTGCTAGGTTTTTGTTTATTTGTTTTGTGGTGTTTGAGGTTACAGTTGGTGCATGCATGAGAGAAAAGGGAATTTGTCATAGGTGTTTTTTTATGATATTTATGACAAACCACTGCACTGAGCTAGTGGCATTATTCTGATACACCAACCTATCAAGATGCTGAACAAGCAAGAAAGATGCCCTGACTGATTTTGCTGCACTCTCAGACTGAAAAAGCTGAAGTGAAAATGCACGTTTACAGTTGAACTGCAGATTTACAGTAGTGCCCAAATTTTTGTTGTACTCCTGACCCGTGGGAAGCACCCTTAAGTGTTTGCAAAGCCCACACCTTTGTGTCAGCTGGAATTTTAAAAGCCTATAAAGCTAAATTAAACTTTAACCAAGTTTTTTGAGCCATAATTTACATTCTTGCACAGGGGAGACGTATGTTTTTTTCTTCATTTAAGCTGTGGCATTATTAAGGAAGCCTGGGTCCACCTGTTCAACAAATTGGAATAATTTGATTTTGTTGATAATTTTTGGACTATAAATTAAGTAAAAATTTTGTGATTTAAAAAGTCAAAATTTTGAGATAAAGCAGCTAAACATTTTAACATCAAAATAAATTCTAAGACAAGATGAAATTTTTAAATAGCAAGTCAAGATTGTAAAAAAAACTAAGCCAAAGTTTGAGATGATAAAGTCATAATTTTGAGGAAAATAATTCAAAAAATATGAGATAAAGACGCACACTTTGAAGAAAAAAAATTAAAAACCAGGATGCAAGTCAAAGTTTTGAGGGAAAATGCCACATTTTGAGACAAAAAGTACAAATGATGAGAAAAAAAAATTCAATTTTATTTGAGAAAACAAGTCGAAGTTTTGAGATAAAAAGTCAATATTTTGACTTTTTATCTCATTGGACTTGTTAGCTCAAAATTTGACTTAAAATGACTCTAAAATGTCAACAGAGCGAGTTTCTCTTTTTTTTAAAATACTTTTATCTGACGGAAATGTGCATCTTTACATTATTAATGTTTACAATAAAGAGATTGTTCAATTCAAACAGAAAAGGAGTATCGTAGATAAATATATGGATTTTGAAGCTTACTTGTTATCTCTTTGGATTTTTGCAGTATCTCCAAGAGGCCAGATAGAGAGTCCTTTTTTAGGGTTTTTTATAATCTGATCAACCTTGCTGATATTGACATTGGTAATGGTTGACAATGTATGTTTATAAATGGCTGTGGCAGGGTACTCTACTCATTTGCTCAAGGCCACACACTCACTGTATCTTGCAAATGAACTTGGGTATTATTCAAATAACTTGGTATTGAATTCACAATAACAATCAATAACCGTCTCTCCATTACTTTGGGGGTCCTTGGTCCAAAAACTGCTCTGGTCTAGAGGATTGAAACACTAGCCATAAAAGAGCATTAATCTGTATTAAAATGAAGGGAGATAATCAATCAGGTGAGAAGTTTCTCAGTTTTCCATGCCATTAATCTTCAAGAATAAATGAGGTTGCCTCCTGCTGGCCATGAAAAATAATGCAGTTACAATAGACTCCCTTATTGATGAATCTGTCACCCTTTTTTTAGTATGCTTTGCTGACAGAGAGCACATTATAGTCTTATGCAAGAGAAAGACGATCATTTTACGGTCAGTAATGAAGCGATGGATGCGATGAGAGAATAAGAAAGAGGAGAAAAAAGCAACACGACCGAGAGCGCATTAGTTTTGTCAACAAACCCATTTGCAGCTTAAATGACTTTTTGGATTTGCATGCAGCTTTTGTTTCCAGGAGAACGCTCCAATGAGCCGTAGAAATCAGAGAAAGACACAATAAATGAAAGTCTGTAGTTACTTTCCTCGCATTAAAAACTGGTGTTCTCCCCATAAAGCTGCTGAGGATGATGAGAAATGCCTGGAGACACAGGAAAGTGGAGGCAAAAGAGAAGCAGAATTCAGAATGAGTGGTTTGGCTGGGAGGTGATGCATGCAGGGATCCTCCGAGTATAGAAGAGGAGTCAATAGAAACCACTAATGGTACACACCCAGCATCCTGGCACAGCTGACAGCCGCCTCTAATAACCATTGAGCCTCACTGTCACTGTTTCTCATTTAGTCTCTGCCCATCTTCATGCTGTGTCTCACTCTCTTTTTCCTCCCTCTCTTTTTAACACTGTTGAATTCACAAATCTGGTTCGAATTTCCAATTTTTCCCTCCCAGGTTTGACCAAAAGTCCCCCCAAAGTGTTTCCCATCTTTGAAAAGAACATATGTGCTGTTTTTTTGGTACATTCTTGGAAAGGTGTTTGATGTAACTGAATTAGGCACATTTCCCTGTCAACACCAAAATTAAAATGGACCGGCTGGATCTGCAAAAGTTGTTTTTCATGCAGGAGGAAAAAAACCCTGCAGCTTTGGGGAAGTAAATAAAGAAAGGCTCAAGAATGAGAGAGGACAGTCTTATCTAATATCTCTCATGGTTAACCCTCGTGAGCTGATTTCATGCAGGACACATCTGGGACGGATTTCAAAAGATGTAAATGACTTCTCAAGCTGATCCAACATCTTGACACAAAGAAAGGGAGAGAAATGTTGCCCATCAGAACACAGAGTTAATGGTTTCTGCACAACCAGAGTCACATTTCACTGGTGGAAACATACGGTTTCACAAGGTTAACTCTCTTTCCATACACACGTGTCTCTTTTGTCTCCCTGTGATATATGGAGTGTAGCCTGTGTTTGTGTTTTAATTCAGACTCCAGCGGCCAGGTTTCAGCTGTTCTTTGGCCTCTGTGGCTTGTTAATTCGGGTTCTGCTCTCTCTAAACTTCTGGCTTTGCTGAGGGCCAAGTTTGAGTCATTAATTTGTGTGCAGGCGATGAAAAGATGAAGTGTAACCGATGCTTAACTTGTTTACTCTCTTTGGCAGAAGGAACTCTGTGTTTTAGATGATAATGATGTTGCAAAATCAATAGCAGCTTTGCAGATCAGACATATGAGTTTGTTTGATAAATGTTGCTTTCTGATTTGTTTTTGATACAACTCTGATGAAGATTAAAAGTTTTTGTTGTACTATCTTTAAAATGAAATCATTCTTCAATCTTCTAACACCGTTTGTCCCCTCTCTCCTCCTGTAGGCGTGGGTGGGAACTTGGTGGCCATTCAAGCCAGCAGGATCTCCACATACCTGCACTTCTGGAGCATCCCAGGAGTGCTCCCTTACAAGATGAGGCAGAACTGGCCCAACCCCTGTGTCACCTTCTTCTCTTCAGGTAATAGGATCAGAATCAAAATCAGAAAACCTTCATAGTCACCGTAAAAGAAATGCAGCGAAGTTTGCAAGTGCCACATCCATTTTAAGTGCACGGTTAAAAATGTTTCACACATAGCATGACATTTCTCAGTCCCACTAGGTTGTCAAATGGTGTAACCACAAAAGCATGAAAAGTGTTGAATAATTCACCTTCCCAGAAGTTATGCAAGTTTACAGATGAAATAACACTTTTGTAATGAAATATCATCTCAAAGTAAAAAAAAAAAAAGAAAGTAATTTCTCACCTTGATAATGTAGGTTTTTGTTGTAATGGACTGTCAGTTTGCTGAAGACATCAATGTTTTTACTGAGTAGTAGGCTGCTACAATCATTTTCATAGTCACTTTTGTGATAATACCATCTGTATAGAGAACGACAAACAATTTTCATGAGCTTGAATGAAAGGTCAGGAAGTAAAATGACTGAAGTTTCTTAACAAATATCAACACATTTCTATGTGTTTTTACTTCATAATGCATCAAGAAAATGATGGACTTCTAATTTCAGCACAACTTCTGCTTAGGGTCCAAAAAATGGCACTTCTGAAGGAAAAATGAGTGAGAACAATTTCATCCACGTTATTTATCATATCACATCGTAAACAGTAATAATAATGAAAAAAAAATCAAAATTAAGACAGGGATAGAGCAGCAAAGAGAAAAGAATAACCTCTATTGCCTAGTGACAGGCATTAGTTTGAGACAACTGTCAGATGTTTTACTCTTCAATAATATGCCTTACATTGAGTTTTTAAATATCAGATATTGGCAACTTCCAATAGCTTTCTCAAAATCACTTTTTGTTTTGAAATGCATCCTTTGACTTTACTGTCAAAAAAGACTGTAAGTTGGTTTTGTTTGAAAAAATAAATCTCAGTACAAGTAGTTACAAATAAGAGCAATGTCAAATGTTTTTACTTTACTTCCACAGAATCAGCAGATATAAGGAAATAGTTTTTAAGCTAGTTTGATAAGAAACTTCTGTCTCCAGGTGTCTATCTTTCTCCACAGAATGAGACAGTTTCCTGAACGTTTCGAAGGAATGTGGCTCACATTAAGTCTATTAAGACCATTTTTACCTGAAACAAGACATAAACACTTGCTTGGATTTCAGTTTTGAAGTTCTTACCTCGAGGTTTTGGTTATATGTTTTATTTCAGTGATTTGTGAAGCATTTTCATGAATGAGTTACAATAATTGCATGGTTTCTTACAGATTCTACCTGCTCTTTCTCTCAAGGTTTAATACTCGTCTCAGTCTAAGATCTCTCTCTTTGTCTCCAAGGAGTGAACTCTAAGTCAGCCCGGGTCCTCCTGATGCTGGTCGTCCCTGGTCACCTGGTCTTCCTTTATGCCATCTCTCTGCTGCAGGGAGACGAGGCTCCCATCTCTGTAGCCTTCACCCTCTGCTACCTGTGCGCTGCTGTGCTCCAGGTAGGGGATCCACTTCATGCACAGCTTGTGAGATAAACTCTGGTTAGTTTTTCATGAACTCTCTGGCCCTCAGCTGGCCCAGATGTTTCCACGACACTCTAACTCACCCTGAAGCAGAACCATCAGAGGGTTAGGAGTGTGCGGTCTCTGTTGCCACCTGTCACCAAACTGTGAAAGGATCAGGTGCCAGGTGCTTGTGTCTCAGCAGCTCACTGAGATTCAGATTTATTCTGCAGCTGAACTGAAGTAAACCCTGGTCCTGCCACACCTAGCCTCTCTGATCTCATCGACAAACTAGCTGAGAGGAGTTAGTAAAAAGCTGAAGCTTGTTAAACACGCAATGTTTGACAGTTAGTGTTTGTATAATTGGGCTAAATAAGATGTTGTGTCCTGAACAAAGACGGTAACAATTTTTATATTCCTCGGAGGGGTCAACACAAATTTAATATCCTCCTGGTGAGTCCAGAAAATGTTTATGTTTTGAATAATTTCACTGCTTCAAAGACTCATGGGAAGCTGTTTTTAAGTCACATGGCTCATGGACTTTCTAACACAGTGGGAGACTGGGGCACACTTACAGAGAGCTGGAACAACAGCTAAAGAGGTGCAGCTGTGCAGTGAACCATCCTTTTATTCAAAATATTGTCTCATTTGATTTAACACGAGTCACATTGACCCTGAAGTACAGAAAAAATGTCTAACTAAGACACTGAAGAATAAAAGGGCGCCTGGAATGCTCATGAAAAAATCTGGGTTGGGAGACGTTCAATATTTGAAGGGCCTTAAAATAGGAGAAGTCTGGGTACAAGAAACTAGAATTAATCTCTGGGCGTGTCTATCTATCTATCTATCTATCTATCTATCTATCTATCTATCTATCTATCTATCCGTAGCTATATCTTTATATAATATATATTGCAGTATTATTACACCATTGTTACAAGCTATTTACTCTTTAGAAACTATTTACATTCACTACTGTTATAGATATTAACTTATTATAATTAAAGAAGAAGTTACCACACCTTTTTTCTCAGGAGAAAAGTTTGTTTTACTTTTTTATTTTTAGTCATTTTGGGGTTTTTTTAATGCTGAGGACAGTGGATAGAGCAGGGAAACAGGGAGAGAGTGGATTGAGGCCATAGGTGAGACTTGAGCCCACCCAAAGGTGAACCCTATGAAGTGCGACCTAAACAACAAGGCCAACTGCACTTGAGTTGTTCCACTTTGATACGAAAAAAAAAATAGCAACAAACAAAGTCTTATTGTTTTAGCTGTCACAGATATTTTTGATGGTATTTATTTGTATCAGCAGATGGAGAAGAGTATATGTGTTCCTCTTTTGTTGATTCAGTAAGTGCCCTCTCCTCCAGGTCTCCATCCTTCTTTATGTTGCTGACCTCATCATCCGAGTCATGTGGAGACGGAGTCTGGACCCCGACAACTTCTCCATCCCGTACCTGACCGCTCTGGGGGACCTGCTGGGCACTGGCTTCCTGGCTCTCTGCTTCCGCTGCGTCTCACTGGTTCAGAGTCTGGGTCTCTGAGTGCTCTCCGTCACCACTGAACTCTTCGCCAAACTCTGTCTTATTGCACCGGTTGTTACGTTTGCCCTGGAGATGCTTTGATGGGACAGTAAGGCTCATTGTTGATCATAGAGAGGAATCTGTCACAACTTCAAATTCTTTACTAGGGTGGAAAGACAGCACACCTGCCCATTTATACTCCTGGGTGAAGGGTCAGCTGCTTGAACACATCAAGGTTAAACCTAATAGTTTCATCTGAAGAAAAGAGACTTTACAGTAACAAGTTTGAGTTTTCAGGCCTTTAGAAAATCTCCTGCAGTGTATTAAACTTTTATTTTGTTACCATTCCTCTTTACTGCTGTCTGTCTTCCTGCTCTTAACTGGAGTTGGCGGGCTCTGGGCTCAACTCGTCTCTTCGGTTCCATCAGAGTAAATGTAGCAACTTTACATCTCAGCAACAAGACAGAAAACTGCTGTGTCTTGATTTTTCTTCAAACAATTTGATTGATCAAACATGTATCAGACCATGTGTGAGTGCGCTGTTCTTTGCAGTAAGACTGGAGGTTATTGAAGAATCACAACAACTTGTATTTTTGTGTATCTAACGACTGGATCTTGAGTTTTGACACAGCATTATTTATTTTTAATGGGAATGAATGGGACAGATTTTCTGTTCATGAGAAATCAGGTTGCACACCTGCTACACACAGAGAATGTTATCTCATGAAAACTTGAATCTCTGATTTTTTGCCACACAGTACTTTTAGATTTATTTTAAAGCATCTTTTGCAAGAAAACAGGATTGAATATTTGGTGTTTTGGACAGTGAGAGTCATAGATTTTGGGGAGTAGAAGGAGCAGGGAAGATTGGTATTTATGAGCAGGTTTTGACAACAATAAATTATATTTACAACAGGACAAATAATTGAAAAAAAATACAGCGCCCTTGGTTTACACACAATGAAACACTGTCAAAGAAACTGTTGGATGTATTGGGAAATTCACACCTGATTTAAGTCTTAATACAAGTTGAAAAATTGCACAAATTCACATGTTGCTCTGTTGGATCTTAAAAAGGATATTGGTAAATTTTTATCATTTTTTTTTCTTTTTCATTTTAAAACTCCGCTTATGACCCGTTTTCGATCCAACAGTGTAAAAAGTGAATTAGTGCAATTTTTCAACTGCTCTTGAAACTTTGATCAGGACTGTGCATGTGCTCAGCTGGCTCATAATTATATAACTAGTATGAGTTTCATGGCTGCATAATATTAAGTATGAAACTAAAACCAATTAGCCACAAACTCAGCTAACAGTAAAAGAAGAATGGAAGATTCGGACTGAACTTCACTTCCTTTCAGAGTGCACAGAGAGGGAAAAGAAATCCAATAGGATCAAACTACCATCAACACTTGTATGAATTCTCAGACATCACAAAAAAAAAAAAAAAAAATAGTGAAACCTTGTGATGTGAGGATAAACTACAAGTGTTGTTGTTCCAGCTTAAATAGTTTGGTACATAAAACAAACCTTTAATTCACAGAGGGTTAAAAAATAACAAACATATCTCTTTAACTTTTTAGCTCTTAGTGAGTTGAACAAATGTCTTATGTTAATGAGCGCCAAATGCCAAACAAGTCAGTGTAATGTGTTTATGTTGAAAAACTCTGACTTTGTTCCAATAATCCATCATATAAACCCCTGACTACAGAATTTCTAATATGCAGATGATACCTTACTCTGAGTCATAAATGCAGTGATTGGACATTTTGATTGGCACATCACCTGTTGTCAAAATATTACTAACCAGAGCAACTGCTGTAGATTTTACATTGCACTTAATATTGTTCAAAAGTCAAAATATTGTCAACACCTCCTCACTATTTCTGAAATAGTCACAAAACCGAGAAAAGAGAAAACTGATGTAGAAGATTCACAATCGTTTGTCTATCACTCAATGATCTTGCATATTCTCTCACTACTTGATGCTAGTTACAGCCCCTTGATGAAGGGTTTTCAAAGCCTTACTCTTTGTTTCAGAACCATACAACCTCATCAGGGTGTGTTCAGACATACATTTGCACATTAGAAGAGAAGAACTCTGTGATTTGAGTTTAGTCTCAACCTTATTGCTCATTTCTTTATGCTTTTAGTAACTTCCTTCTGAATTTGTATGCAACATGGTAACACTTGGATTTAATTTGCAATTTTAAAATAACTGGACTTGTTTTGGGTTAGAAACAAAAACATCTTCATAAATCTTTCATATATATTTCATATACAGGGTTTATCATCTGAAGCACACTGGCCGTCTGTCTGTCTTTGCTGTTAAACTTCCCGTTCTGAATGTCTTAAAGATCAACACGATTTCCCAAAAGACCAGTGTAAAAATATTGCTACACTCATGAAATCACAGTGTACATTTCTGCTGGACTAGCAAGATCTATTTTTGGAAAAAGAAACCTCATAAACACTGAAAGCTGAGGGCCGTCTCGTCAGTATTTGGTTAGTTATTTGAGGTATTTCAGTGTTAATAGTGCTTTGCTAAAAGCTTTTATCGTGACACTGTTACACAGTACTTTTTACACTAGAAAGTGATGAAATATTGAAATATCTGACTCACAGTTTCTGTCACTCTGTCTTACTGTTTGATCTCTGTGTAAACTGTGATACTGTGAGAACTAGACCACAGCTAAGGTTGTGTTTTACCAGCACATCAGTGTGTCTTAATCTGCAGAGCTGGACGATTTACTGTCATATCTTCATCTTTATATAACATCACCATTCACAAGGAGAACAATGAATGTAATAACAACTACTGTATAATTACACCTATGTCTTTCCTGTTCAAGCTTACTTCTGTTTTCATAAGTTCTTGTAAATGCCAAGTTCTCAAGTAGATATTGTTTGTTTTAAGTCTGATTGTGAAATTTTAGGTTGGTAATATCTCCTTTACTATTTAAGAGTTTTGTGTTTTTCACTGTTGCCAAGACTTATTATGCAAGATGATTTAAAGCTCGAAAGTGATGGCCAGTTTTTACTGTCTTAAACAAATACCTGAACCATGAGAAGATTATTGCCAAGGATTTTCAGTGTAAAGCTGAGACTACATGAGCAGGTCAAGCATGTGTCAACATTGGAGCACGACAGGATGTTAATATAACTGATAAAGGACAGTTATAGATACATACAAGTCTGCTTTCGAAGTGGATTGCAAATTTAAAGACCCTAGAGGACTTTTTAAGTGGCATTGAAAAAATCTCATCTCTAGATATTTACCTGTTCATAATCCCTGTTTTAAAACACGATTATCAGCACTAAAATAGGTTATTTTCAAATGCTAATTCCTAACTTCTCGATCTGGTCAGATTTGTTTACGGCAAGTTGGCATCTCTGTGACAATGCCACACCAGTTGAGGAAGTTTAGCACGACTGAAAATAATTTCTGTTTGTTATTTAGTAATAATAGTGAACACTGGAGCTTGACTGTCGCCTGACAGAAAAAGTACAGAAAAGCAGAAGAAAGCTAAACGAGACAGTGATAGAGCATGGGTAAAAGGCTAAAACACAGGCTAAGCTGTTTGTGATAATGTTCATTCCAAAGTTATTCTGCAGTGATCTGCTCAAACCTGAAAGTCTATGGATAAAATGGAGAGTGACGTCACATTTGCTCTGCTTGGTAGATGAGCACTGGTAGGACATAACCAGGATTCACTAATGTTACATCAGTTAAGTCTCAGAGCACTGAGCTGTGAGTAGCGCTAAATGTAGCCGGCTACTAAACTACGATACAAACTTATAGTTTACCTGTCACGTTTCAAAGAACAGCGCTAGGTGACTGTTGATAAATACATTACTTTGTTGTGTGGTATTCAGTAAAAGTTTACCTTGAACACAGCAAAATTGTGTTAAAAAAAAAAGAAAAGAATGAAACCTACTTTCACTTTCACTTTCAAAACAAATACATCAAGACAAGGGAGCCGCTGCAATCCACTTCATACAGACTCTCCTCACAGTCACTTTAAACTGTGATAAATCTCCTTATCAGGACCGTTGCATATGTTTTGCTATCTGAATTAATCTACTTTCAGACTTATTGCTGAGATAAAAGCTTCATTGTGGCATCAGTGTGGTATGAAACCATGACCCAGAGCCAGGATGCTGCTTCACAGTCCTTACCCACTGGTCTGTCGTGATCAGCTGCACCTTTATTCGTAGCTCTTAGATAGTAGCTCAGATTCAAAGAACTTTGGTGGCATTTATATCCTATGTGACAAAGAGCAGTGTACTTTTCACCTGTCGATTGAGCTGCCTGAATTTATGAGATTAAATATGCTGTCAATAAGTGCAGTGGGGTTGTTATTGTCTATTACAGCAGCAGCAGCAGGGGGCATTAAGACTGAGTGTAGAAAGAGACTGAATAGCATGCATCAGGTCTACACTTGTTTTTGTGTTTTTGGATGCAAACAGGTAAACTGTTTAACTGCTCATGGGTAGAGTTGCAGCAGTATTCAAAATAGAGCAAAGCTAAAGGTTGTACCTTCTCTTTTTGTTGTTGGCAAAGTTACAATTTTGTTTATGTTTATAAATGTTTATGTTGAATATTTTTCCACTGGACTGGTACTATATTAATTTTACATTTCTGAACTGAAGTAGCAAGAAGAAATGTATGCAGATTTTAAGTCGAATAGCTGGAAGCTCTCACCCAGCTGGCTGTAGTTTCACTTTCAGACAGTGATGTTGATCTTCTTTACTCAGTTTTGTCAAAACCATGAAAGTTATAACCTTTCTTTTTAGTAAACTGGTCAATCGTCCAGCCCTGTTACAAACTTAGTATGTCCAGGAGCTGATAATAACCTGTAGGTGAACTTGCACTGTCGTTTTAATAGTAGTCTGAGGTTGCCTTGAAAACAATTAAATGTCTAATGTGTCTTATTCAAACTTCATCTGCATCATGTCAGTGTTAGAAAAAAGAGAGAGAAACAGAAGCTTTGTTTACATGTTGCATCATTTTTTTTCTTTCTGTAAGCAAAGCATCGAGTACATCAGTGTCCACACTGCCTTTCGTCTCACTGTGCTCACTGTCACCGTGCTTTCACATCCACAGTCTGTGACGTCTTCTGTCCGTGCAAAGATCATGTGGGGAATCAAAAAAGTGACAAATGTTTGGTGAGTGTTTCTGTGATTTTGTGGCTATGAAGTTATATTTTAATAAAAACCAACAGTGTGAGGAACTACGAGCTGTTTATTTATTTATTTATTTTTGTGAGATAACCTAAATCCACCTTAATAGAGACACACATTTCTGATTAGCATTTTTTCATGTGGGTGCCATTTTTGTTCCAATCAGTACATCAGCTTTGTTCCAATGTTACAGAGATTTCTGCAAGTTTGGAGAGGACACACTCTTGGGATTAAGTAGGGATATTAACTGTACTGGGCGTCTTCCATTAAACTAATCTGAAGAAAACACAGCACACAGCAAGATGATATGAAACAATGATCACAAGTCAAACCCTTTGCAAAGGCAGATATAGAAAAACATATTGATAATACATTTCTTATATTTGTTTAATACAAAATCTAAAAGTTTAGGGAGTTTAAAGTGTAATTGTGTTTTTTTTAATAGTGTTGCAGAGTGAGAGTCAGGTCAGCATCCTTGGACAAATTTCCAGCCATAGCTCACTGTTCTTTTCTGTCCTGGCTCTGTTTGGCTCACAAGCAAAAGTTTGATAAATACGGCTTTGTTGTTCATAATTTATCTGAGTAGATTACATGATTCACATAAAATATCACATCTGAAATTTGGGGTATTTGAGGGTAAAAAGGATAAGAAAATGGGATCAGGTCAAATAATCAAATGTTGCTTTAAATCCAGATCAAACCTTCACTGTGTGCTGTTGAAAATTTAAAACACTATTTAAATAACTTTAGTCAAAAGAAAATCAAACAAGTGAATTATTCAACTCTAGCAGAGGGACAGGTTCAGGCTGGATTATTGTGAAGGTATTTTGTAAAACCTTTGAGATCGTCAAATATTTTGCAAAGAATTTAACAGATTTAGATTTAGATGCTCAGTTTTAGAAAAAAAAATGAAGCACTTCATACCTGTGAAACAAAACCTAAAACAGAATCCTTGATGAAAAGCAACTGCCAGGAACTTTTTGTTTGAGTGGATTGTGGCTCTACATGTGGACAAAACACTTAATGTGATGTCCAATTTAGCTGAGGTTCTCCAGATTTAATAATCATTTTGAGGTCTATTTTATCCAGTCTGCAATCAAGAATTTACTTTTACCAAAATTAAGTTTAATATATGCTTCTCTCCTTTAATTATCCAAGTCTAGTTTTTTTAGATTTAACTTAAACACTACCCTCATAGAGATCCACAGATTATTAGCCAGGTCATAAGTGAGACCAGAACTTGATGCAATGCTCTCTGTGCCAGGATTGTGATTTGCACACTTGCCTGTTAACAATAAATAATTTCCCTTAATGAATAACCAGGATTAAATCTTAAAAGAAAAACAAAGCATCAAATGTAAGGGAGAAACCACTGTATGCATCTCTGTTGGATTACAACCTCAAACCCACCTGCAGTTACCACATGTGACCACTGGTGGCACCAGAGAAACTGAAATAAAGTTTAGATTTGAAATGATAAAAAATAAAAAACAAAAGACTGCTGCTTTTAAAGGACTGTATTTGGTGACAGAGCAACCAGCATATAAACCAGCATCACATCAGCAAGTGCACTTCAGTTATTAAGTTATCACATTCACAGTTTGGAGACAAAGTGAAACTGCTGTATGAGATATTCAGTTGGATTGTGCTCCGTTCACTTTGTCACGTGACTCACAGGTAACATTTCTACTCTAACGTCTGACTAGCTGTGTCTGTTCACAGCAGCGTCTGGGTGTGTGTGTATGTGTGTGTGTGTGTCATGCAGTCAGTTTCTTTCCTTTCAGAGAATAAGCTCCTTGTTGTTTGTTTCTGTATTTTTCAGGGTGAAAAAAGGAAATGAAAAGGTACAAACATGTATTTTGTGCAGCATGTCATTGAGCCAGCACAGATAAATAACATGAAGGGTGTGATTGGCTTTTGGCAAGTCACGTCTCCTCACAAATAATGGTTTAGATCACAGACTTCTGCAAAAGGGGAGAATTAAAATGAAACCCTGTAATCCACGGCTGAAAACCCAAGCCAAACAGAAAAATAAAATGTGGCACATATTTAAGGCTCTTACAAAAGAGGAAGTCAGATTTAAAGATACAGCCTCTGACACTCGACAGATCCTCACACATGAATATTGCACTTTTCAGCAGGGACGAAGCAGTTTCCAGAGGCGGCTTGTCTGGGCCTGTCAGACAATATCTGTCTGTGACAAGAGGAATTAACAAAGGACAGAAAAGATAAAAACTGAACATTTTCCTCTGAGTTCAATGCCAGCTTGTCTTAACACGCACCTGCACAAATCTGCAGGCTTTAGAACAGACACTAATATCCTGACAAGTCTTCATTAAAGGGGAATGATGACTCTGACATTTGCAAAGGTAAGTCCAAATGTCAAGTCATGAAGAATTTTATCTTAAGCCTTCAGATCATTCGTATCAGATCTGTCTTTGAGAACAGGGTGGCCTCAGGATGTTCTGGGTGAAAAAAAAAGGAAACCAAGTGAATCTGAGCAGTCAAGATACTAGAAATATGCAAACATCCTCTTTTGGACAACACTTTCCTTTAGGATAAACAGACTTAAGATGTGCTGATTGGTAGTTTTAGCATAACACTCTCATATGGAAATTAAAAAGAAAATGCATAAAAGCAGTCTCCGCTTTAATACACATTATTCATTGTAGCACTTGTAGCATTTGTAATAAATTTCTTGAACATAATATGTAATACATTTTGCACATTATGTAATAAGTTCCTACGTATTTTGTCACTAAAAAGGGGGTGTTGCACTTTTTTATTCGACGAAATGTAAAAATTTGGTGCATTATGATGCAATTGCAAAGTTTATGACAAGTTGCATTCAATAATTTTAATTTATTCACTCTTGTGCAAACCCACTAAAGCTATCGCAGACCAGTCTTTCTTTAGTGTTTCACTGTTTGCTGTTTACTTTCAGACTTTTTGAAATGGCTTATGCTCCTGCTTGTCCTCAGCTCTATGGACACAAAAATAACTATGAGGCTAGATCGCTTAGTTGCTATAAAACAGAAAAGTCTTAACCAAATATGTGCCCAACTATGTTTGGTGTTTCAGGCCCAGTTTTTTTAAGTTAACCAAGATTAAGGCTGCTCACATGGCCATCCAATGTTTTCCTAATGTACTTTTATGATAAGATTATGTTGTTTTTATGTTTATGTCTCATATGTGTGGCTCCTCCTGTGAGATTTCTAAGCATTTTTTAAGGTTTTAGTTTCACCAAAGGTTGTCCAGCTCATATGAGATTACTGTAACACAATTCTACTAAGGATATTTTTTGTGAAATTACTGTCATATATTGTTCTGATAGGCTCCAAATCATATGGGATTCATATTTTACAACTTTACTCAATACAATATTATATCTAGTTTGACTGTCATATGCATTACTTACTAGGTTTACATGAAAAAGATCAAAACTGTTAAAAAAAAAATCTTTATCTTTTCCATATGGGCTCCTAAAGCGGTAATAATTCACATCTTAAGGGAAGAAGTCCTTTCGATCCGTGTTACTTTTTGTTGAATTTGACGCCTTAATCCAGGAAATCTGACTCCTCCAGTTTGAGCTGAGATTCAATCAACAGGTCCGTCTTGCTCAGTGGCCTCAGGCTTTGAATAATCTTTAATGAGTTCAGTGTAAGTACAGGATGTCTTCACTTTTTTATGACTTATTAGCTTCAGGCTCAAAGGTACAGTGTGTAGAAATAGGAATATCAGCAATATCAGATTTAAGACTGAAATGCTCCCTTGCTCACACCCCCTGTTGGGGAAGCAACGGTGGCCTTAAGGGACAAGAAGCTCCTCTGATACATGATAAATGCAACCCTCAATTTGTCAGGATTTGTCTTCAAAACTATTGATTTAAGCAATTTTGTATGAGCACAGTAGATGAAAAAAGACGCATGTTACGAGTTTTTCTGTTCTGTGTTACTATAGAAACAGTGTTGCAAGATGTCAGCCTCTGTTATAGAGGACCTGCTTTTATGTGGATATGAAAAGATCTTCTTCATCTTTAGTTCACATTAATTTTTAATTCAGGTGATTATCATATTCCATTTTTTATCAACGCTGTACCTTAAAAAATGAGTGTTCCCATGTATCCATGACAACATTTATAGATTGTACTTGTCAAAACCACTGAGCATCACTAGATCTACATTTAAGATTTTGTAAACTGACTTTTTTCTGTATAACTTAAAATAAACGTATTATGAAGGAGCTTTCAAATAGAGCACAAAGTAAAAAACTAGATTCCAGGCAATGAGCACTTTAACATGAAACAATGACAAAGCTTTTGTATGATTCATAAAGTCCCACCTGTGCAGGATGAGTCAGTGATCAGATTTTTGTTTCCAGTTGAAATTCGGGCCAAAACAGAAACAGAAACAACCTGTTTCATTTCATGGGAAGCCGACATGGTGCGTAACGTCCACAGTGTCCCAAACGTGAACAGACTTGTGGAGATTCAGTTTAAAAAGCTCAAAGTGTCTGAAGAGGTTTGTTAAAAAATATTTTTGTACATATGAGTCATTTATGAGTAGTTTCCTCTGCTTGCCTTTGCATTATTTACCATAAATTCAGCTAAAATGTGCTGAACAAGGCCCTGCAGTGGAGATGAGTGTAGGTTGATTAACCCTTCATGTGCTCTTCATTCATTCTAACAAGGGGAGCTCTGAGCAGGGGCAGCTCCAGGCTGGACCCAGCCCTAACCACAGCTATGTGGTTGTTTGTTCAGCCTACCTGCCCACAGCTAAATACAGACAGCGATAGAGCAGGGATGGCAACATGCTTTACTGGAATTAAGAAGTGACTGCAAGTTTCGCTGGAAAAGGTGTTTGCTGAAGCGAGAACGACAGGTTTGAAGGAAAGAGAGAGGAGCAGGAGCTGAGGAAGTTTGGGATGTGTGGTGTAAAGACCAAGGCAGCAAAAACTACCAATATTTAAAAAAAAGCAAATTCATCCCCCTTATATTCTTTAAAAAACATTCTCACAGAGTCTTTATTCTCACTATCACATGTTCCCATGACAATAAATACTTGCAGACATACATAAATAAATTCACTCCAGAGATTTTGTACCCCAAGTGCCCTAAATGAGTCTGCTGTGTCAGCACATTCACCTGCACACCAAGGCAAGAGGAGAACCTGCTCCTTTCATTTATGGCTCATTAGCTCTCAGAAAAAAGCAAGGCAAGGGATAACTTTACTGTAGTGGGCACCACAGGGATGCTGGCAGGGTGAATCACACCGACTCAACAGCCACGTGGACCTGACAGGGAATTTAAAAAAAGGTTTTCTTTACTGGATAAAGTCGTGTGCCGGTAAAATAATCTCAATCAGATTAATAGAAAGACTCACTTCAGATTGAACCTACAGCCTGAGTGACAGAGCAAACACATTTTAGGGATGACCCTGTCTGCATTTTGTTCTATTAGATGCCAGAAGCGTTTTCACTGGAAAACCAACAGACTCTTGGTGAAACAGCACAAACTGTCCTCTCTTCCTAAAGAGGGATCTGGTTTTCTTCACAGAAGTCCACTCACTGTAAATCAAATCGTTCTCAACAGCCCCTCATGTTGGGGAGTCAGTGATAAACGCTGGTGACGAGCCGGTCTATGTAGGAGTGAAAGTTGAACAAGTCTTGGGTAACCCAAAAGTGCAAAATAATCCTGACTAAAATCCAGAGTCTGAAAGAGAGCTGGTCCATCCCTGGTACTAAGTCATTTCTCTTTTCCCCGCCCCTTATCGAGTCCTGAGGTACTCCGGTGTGGAGTAGTTGAAGAGCAGGAAGTCCATCCTGTACGCATTAAAGAGTTTCTTCTGGTAGAAAGGGCTGATGTGCTTAAAGAAGCGTGCCGCCATGTTTCCGTCAGTCCTGGTGCTCTTACCAGAAGTTGGAAACTGAAGCATCCCCTCTACTCCAGCCAACCTGAGCACAGCCTGAGAATCCGGCTCCAGAGTCTCGTACTTCCCCACCACGTCGTAGTGGATCAAACACGGGTGGCAGAGGGAGTGGACCCGCTCCCAGTGCTCGTTAAACGGCTCCTCCCGTTGTGTTCGTGGGTCCACAAGGTACTGCACAAATTCCCGGAAAGAAACGTCATTCCCTTTCTCCAGTGCCTCCGGCTCTGGGTCTGGCCTGTGCCGCCGGATGATCTTGGTCCCGTAGCGTTTGTGAAAAGCAGTGTTGTAGCTTCGGGTGAACTTGTTCCTGTAGGCGGACACCAGGCGCTCGAAAGGCTCTCGCACGAAGATGAATTTGAGGTAGCTGCGAAGGCGATGGTTTATCTCAGGGACTGAGAACTCGGAGAGTGTGCGAAGATTTCCAGCCACATGAGCCTCGTTTGCAGGGATGGCGAGAGGGTCTGTGTAACGGCCGTCACTGGTGAGGACCATGAAGACACGCTTCCAGTTAGTGCAGGCAACCTGGAAGTGATGAAACACACTTTTTCAAATATGTAGTTAAAAAGTGATAGCTAAGTTAGTTCACACCACAGAGCAGCAGGACTTCAAAAATAAGGATAGATCAAATATCCCATAAATGATGCCCATTTTGCATTTTTCACTTGTATCAGCACCTGGCCAATGTGCGGGATGGTTCACCAATTTATTTTTCCCCAGCATGATTCACAGACAGGCATCTATTGGCAGCTCTGTGTTGCTAGGAGACACCTGCAGTCCAGTGCAGACCAGGCCTTGCAGACTGCAGAGTCAAGTAACTTCAAAAGTATATCAAAATATGTGTTTGATAAAGTTGGAGAAAGACAAAGCTGCTCCTACTATTCACATCATATTCTTCTGCTCTTTTCAAGCTTGTTTTAGTATCAAATATACTTCAAAAAATGTTCCTTATTTTAAAATGGAGACCCTTAACATTTGTTATCATTACCTCAATTTTATGATGTAAATTGAAGGAGCAAAAGCACTATCACCTCGAAATATCGGCCCAAGAAAATCAGCAGCCTGTATCTGTCATTGGCTAAGGATGATGGAAAAAAATTGGCATCAGCCTTAAAAGTCCATAATGGTCAATCCCTCGTTTAAAAAAAAAAACAAAAAACATATTTCATAACATTAAGTGGTCCAATACTTTGGTTCTCAAACAAAGTTAACAAAATATTTTCGATTTAAAAACCTGAAAAACAAAAACTGGGACGCTTTTAGTCCCCCCAAAAAAACTTCAAGAACTTCCTTGTCCTCATCCTTCCTGTTTCCAGTAGCTACAATATTGACTTGAACAGACAGCTGTCAATGAATATAATTATTATAATCCACTGAGATTTTTGAGCTTCCCCTTTTTTCTTAGGGTTTTGTTCCCTCTGTTGAAGAATAACCACACACTTAGCATAATGGTTAATGAAAGTCACACTTCAGCTGAATACACAGCATTATTTGAGTGTGTCTGGAAATGTGATCAAGACCAGACGAGAGAAAACAATAACTGATCTGCTGTTGATTTAAAAAAGGCCAAAATTCTGCAGATTATCTTTGTACAATATGTCTTCCTCTGTCCCTCGCTGTTATCTCAAAATGCCAGGTCTGAAAGTTCCCCAGTGACCAACCTTGGGCACGTAGCAGTAAATGAGGCTGTGCTTATCATCGACAATCAGGTGTTTGAGGTCCTCAGGAGAGAGAACCTGCCGCTTCCTGGTGTGGCTCAGACAGGCCTGCTCCAGCAGCTCCCTGCGGCCCTGCAGGGACCTCTGAGCGGCCAACAGGTCCAGCTGCTTGTAGTGATGGGACCAGGACAATGGAGGACCACAAGGTGAGAGAGGAGAAGAGAGAGAGAAAAAAACCTTTAAATATTGTTTTCCAGAGCAGTTGATGAGGGGTGACACACAGAAAGTGATTCAGTGTCAAATTCAGAAGAGTTAAGAGATCTTGTGTGCATCTATTACTTTTAAAAACGTCTTCACCTGATTGGATCTGACTGCGTTTGTCTCCACAGTTTAGTGAAAGTTATGTAGTGTCGAGGGTTTAAGAGGTGTATGTGTTCTCACCTGGTCTCCATTGTAGAGCGCCTGCAGTGGACTCCTCCTGATCTTCCCTGGGCTGCTGCCGGTCTTCACACCAGGTTCTACAGAGACACAGACAAACAAAGGCAAACCTGTGATTACAGCTGCTCCACACACTTCACATGATGTGCTGCACTAAAAAAGGAGGAATCCTCTTCTTATCTTTCACTTAAACCCACTTTCCTCAGGACATAAACATGACGGAATCACTGAGTCTGTTTCATGTTTATGGAAATGTCAGGAGCAGAACAAGAAAGAGCTGATGAGTTTCTGGCTTTGTTGGTTTTGTCACTGTTGATTTCTATCCGACCTCTCCACTTTCATCTCTCCACGTAGGTCACTTTTTTTTTATGATGTGTCCTGTCATTGCAGAGAGGTTTAAATTACACTGTAAAGATGTCTATGCAGAGTTATGGGGAAAGGTGAGTCAGAGCCAACTTTCCAAACTCTGCTAAGCCTCTGTCTTTGTTATGACGTGACTCCTCTTTTGAAAATCCTCCTTTCTTTCATTAAGGGTATGGATTCCATAGGAACAGAGTGTTCCTTCCAAACGCTGTAACTCTTATGTAAGTGACAGTGCTCTGACTCCAGAGCTGCTTTCAAAACAACTTTTTTTTTTCATCTGTCTTTTTGAATCATCACTTTTTTTAATCTTTAAACTGCAAATTTCCGGGAAAATTGTGCAGAACAAATTGATCTGGAGAACACCCAGCACCAGTTTTCTAACATTATGCAATAAAAGTATGTGGTGAACTGTGGTTATCTCTGGGTTAAAACAATGCTCAGCATGTATTTGTTAATGATGGACGTGCCGCAGGCTCAGCTGGTCTCAACAAGTTAAAATATCTTCAGTCTGTCCTCCGTCCTGCAGCCTTTATAAACACATCTGTCTTCTCCCTCCATCCCCCACTCCTCACCACACTCCCCTCCCTCTCAGACCCCCCTCCAGTTCCTGATGGTTGTAAGTGTTTGGGTCTGCAGCTCAAAGAACTGAAGGGGGGGAATGTGCTTTGTTTTTACACATATGGCCAAACAATGCCATGCACTGTGAAAGTCAGCTCTGAACCACATGAACAAGTTTGAGAAATATAGATCTATATGCATCAAATTATTGACTTTAACTTCCACAGTGTGTAGAAAACTATTCCAGATGCAAATATCCCAACTCAAACTATGGATGAAAAAGAACTGGTTAGCTCCTTTATGCCAATTTTCAAATTGAACATTTAGTGGAAAAAATGCTTCACTGTGTAACGCAGACAAAGAACTGCCATTCTAACTTTAATGTTTTCTTTCCTCAGATTATCTTCTTTATCAAAGACTGAAGAGATTTTGGAGGAAAAAATGGAGGAAGGAGTGCTACCTGAACTTAAATGCTCTTTGGGTACAGCTACACGCAGTCTTAGAAACCCAAGAAAAAGTCCAAGGCACTCTCTTTGGACTAGTAAAAATGCCTTCATTGTTCTGGCATCACGCCCTCATCAGAGACTGTTTGATGAATGCTCAATGCCAAAATGCATAGACGCTTATTTTTAGGGTCAATGTAACAATGCCATTAAACAAAAGGCAGTTTAGCTGTCCTAAAAATGGTGCCTTTAATTTGTTATTGGCTTTCTGAGACTTGTGACTAAGTTTGAAATTGCTCTCCTACAAAAAGTCAGACACGTGAGCACCATGAAACTCCATCAGAAAATTGAGGCGTAGATCCAGTGTGTCAGGTTTAACCCTAGGGTACCAAGTTGTTCTTTTCTTCTGTCAGATTTTTACTCACTGCTATCTCATTTTTGAAGTTCTGCACCTCTATAGATTCAGAAAAGCCATGGCTATTGGTTGATGTTACTCAATTATGTCTTCATGCAGTGCAACAAAGTTCAAAAGCTATAAATCATTGGAATACAAGAAAAAGAGAAACAGATTTCCTCTGATTTTATCTTTTTAAATTTTGAAAAGTAAAAAAATTAGATTGGTAAACATTTTCAGGTTCCCTCACGCTTAAGTAACACAGGAAAAAACATTGGTGGTGGTGGCCACATTGAAAGTATCTAAAAATGTTGACATTTGGACATTTTAAAACAACCGTGGCCCCATTTACCACTACAATGTTACATTAACCCACCTTTATGGGTTTGGGGAAAAAAATTCAAGAATTTCTGAAGCTGGGATACACAGCATATGTTCATTATTCGGGGTTTGGTGAAAGCAAAAAAATATAGAATTTTTGTGTTTTGCAAAAGTTAGCTTGAGCAAACACTTGATTTCTGCAATTTCCAAAGGAGATAAGTGAGAATCAAGGCAATGTTGATGAAATTCTTTCTTCTTTTAACTCTGCTAACGAATGTTGCTGACGTCACTTATGATACATTCAGGTACCTTGAGATACTTAAAATTATAAGAAAAATTCCACCAGTTTTTTTCCAGTTTTGGATTGATAAATGCTGTTTTGCTCGGTAGGTTTGGTAACCCAAGGGTTAATGTAAACTGTGATATGGAAAGAGCACTGAAGGGTTTTGACAGCTGAGAAGTCCTGGTACACCAACTAAGTCCTGTTATGTGAATGAGAAAGTACCTTGCTGCATAGAGGAGTGAACAACACTTCTATGGAAGGCAATATACCCATGAGGTGAACGAAAAATTGTCTGTTATGTTGATAAGAATGGATCCTGACTAAATGTGCCCACTAAACAAACAAGGTTATCTTTTTCAAGAAAGAAATGAATCAAAGATCAGCATATTTCTTGGTCAAACTTCTGCTTGGTAGTACAGTTTAGGTGACTTGTAGTATGTCCCTACATATGAGATGAGTGCTTTTTTCTTTTTCTGTATGTCTCCAGAATAATAAGCATGCTTTGGTGTCATGCCAACAGTAAAACTGTCATTGAGTCATATCTGATCTCCAAGCATAGAGCGATAAAAGGATTAAAGCCTCAAACGAGAAATTCAGACATCGACATGCACAAAACTATTTTATCTGAACAGCCTCTCATCATGTATTCTAATTTAAGCGTCAGGTCAGAGACAGAGTTCATGTTATTATGACAATAAAAGACAAACATGTTTAAAACAAGTGAAATGCTCCTTCAGGGAAAACTGAAGACAGAAGGAAAAATCTGATGGTGAAGAAAAACAAACCTATCACTGTGATTTAATTCGTCTCATCTCACTTTGAGTTGACTTTTTGTGGTGTGCTTTACATTTACATTAGCTGGAATGAGATGAAGGTGGAGCGAGTTGGGGAATGTGCTCATGTATATCAGCATACGGGAATGTACTTGAAAGAGGACCTATGGAATGATGAGGAAAAGCATTCCTTCATATGGAAAGCATATTACTAAGCAGCAAAAAGAAAGCTGAGCGAGCATGGAATCCATCAGCAGTCACGGCCTCATTCTTCCCCACTGCTTCTCTTCCTCCTGTTGAGTTTATTCAGCAAATAAAACAAACTTTTACTCTTTTTAAATGCCATCCAGGCTTAATAAATCTCTGTGCCAGCTTGTGTCATTGAAAGCAAAACCAGAGTACAAACTCACTTTCAGGAACAAAATTGAACAGTAGAGCAAAACTGCTTCTTGCTCTTTTGAGAAAGTAGGACAGAAAAAAATAGAACAACAACTGAAGTGTTGAGTGTGCAAGAAACAGAAATCAGGAGGATCTAAGATGGAGAGATAGACTCAGTCTGCCTCAAGATGCAGCCTCTCCCTGACACGCCCTCCCTCTGCCTGAATCACAAACCATCAAAAGTTCCTCTGGGTAGGTCCATGCCACATCAGCCCCACACTGAGACAGACTTCTGAGTCTGACTGGACCATGATGAGTCCACAGAAAACCTGCATCATACAGGCCTAGGAATAGGAAATATAGGATTCTACTGATACCGATGCCCTTATTGATTCAGCTTATCAGTACGATTTCTCACTGACTCCTCCTGTGTATAATAAAAAGAAGGCTTCACAGGTTTTCTGTGTCAACATTTCATTTAGTTTATTAGTCAATAAATGAAGTTGGTCAATTGATCTGGATATCTCTAGATGTGGTTAAATGGAAACAAGTAAAAATCTTTGCACAGGATCCTAGTTCTTTGGATATACATTAACAAAAACAAGCAAAATTGCATGTCACATGAGGTATATTGACTGGAGTAGGCCACCTAGCAAAGCATGGAGTTGTTTGGAACCTTGAGCTTGCCGTAGTACTGCATGTGACTTTATTTTTTATCCTCCTGTTTGGATAACATTTGATATTTAGTGTTTTTTGGTGTTGTTTAGAAAGAGTAATTGTGGTGTGTTTCTGTGATGAAAGTTGAAATTCTATTCTAAAACTGAAGTCATATCCATGTATGTTAACTGCTAGCATATCAATATAATTCCCCATATATGTTAGCATCAAGCTAGTGCTATGTCCTACTTTGTCTGTGGTACATTAAGAGATGTCTATAATGTTGAATGTATTGAATATGAATCGCTGGTGAGGAAGTGTTGAATAATTCTTTGTTCAATTAGCTTCACAGATTTTCAAATAAAAATTGAAGCTGAAAACTTTGAATCAGAGTTTTCTTGGGAATTCATGAACCGGTTCTCGACACCCATCTCTATACAGGAACACATATTCAGTTTCATCTAAACTGCAGATGACATTCAACAAATACATGGTAAAAGTTGCATCTAATGAAATACTTCTTTTTTGAAAGAAAGATGACGTCCAGTAGTTTTAGAGGGGTCACAGAAACACTCCACATGTGTGAAGGTAGAAATAAGACACTTTAGGCTCTAGGTAGAACTGAATATAATGAATAAGGAGTCTAAGCTCTGAGTCAACAGGACCGCAGTCCACATCTTAAGCAGATAAGCCCTCCACAAACTCAAGACGCTTCCTCAGGAAGCAGGAAAATAGGTCAGAGACACTTCAGGATGCTCGACTCGCATTAATGGTTTTATTTTCCTGTTTTTAATTATAAACACTGCTTTCCAGTGCTTCCTCTACACTGGTGATAAGTATGGTGTGGAAGAAGGAGTGGAAATGTCAAATACAGGGCAACTTAACTCATTAAGGTCAAAGTTTTAAATGCTAAAATGTTTTCAAGTGAAATGTTTGAAAGTCACTGTTAAGGAGAAAAAGCAGCAGAAAGAGAACTGATACCATTTTTAAGCATGGTCAAAGAGAAGCAACACACTAACGGCAAAACGTAGCACTTTAAGAGTCAGAATGTGACACTTAAAAACCAGAAACATGTCTCTAGAGATAGCAACGACTTATGACCCTGGAAACAAGGAGGTGTCACTTAGAGACAAGTTCTTAAAGTGTAAAACACATGGGTGTGAATGTGCTCGCCTGTTGAGATGTGGGTGGTGAACAAACACAAGTATTTCCAGACATTTAGATTGAAAACTTTAACAACTGGACAGTGGAATTCGGATATGGAGACTCTAAAAATCTCTCCTTAACAGCAGCATAGTCTTAAACTGTCCATAAGAAGTTAAAGTTTCAAATCTCTGATAAATCATCACTGAGCTCCTACCTGTACTAAGTGTTTACTCAGTGCAACATTTCAGGGTCCAATCATGTCTGATCTTCACAAACCACATCTTTATGTGGTGCATGTTCTATCAAATGCACCAGAAAACCACCACTTCCCCTGAGGCCCAGGAAATGACGCAATGCTGACGGTTGCTCACTTACAGAGGCCTGTGATGAACTCTGGTCTGTCTTCTTGTGAGGAAATGTTAATGTTAAATAGTCACAGATAAACATGGTTCCATTAAGGCTGTAAACTAGGCTGGATAGTTATAAACAGAGAGTACTACCATCTCATGAGTGATCAGTTAACAGAAAGTTTGTCGAAACAATATAAACACATGAATTTAAAAGCTATTTTTTCTGTGTGTGTATGTGAGAGGGACTTAACACATCAAAGGTTGGTTGTCAAAAACCCTGCACTTGAATTATAAGTACTTCCCTTATCAACATAGTCCTACTCCTCCTCTGCTGCTTCCCATCCTCTAAAAAATCAGTTCCTTTCTGTGATTCTGATAAAAAGCAGAGAAACATGGCATTAATAATTTAAATATTTACAGAACAAGGTAAAATTGCACGTAATTGCACTGAAAATCAGGCTCTGCCCAAATGCAGGAGTGTAATGGAAGTTTCCACAAGCTGAAAGAAAACCACGGTGTAATTTTCTTTGATGGAGGTACATAAAAAGTCTGTTTCACAGCACAACTGAAAGTGACTGAAATAGCAAAGAGTGTCACAACACAAACAGCTGCAAAAGAGACACGAAGAGATAAGGCAGTTATCACGACCAACAGACTTTCAGTGTTTGTGTTGAGCGTGGCTTCATTCAGAGTGGGACGGTCCACACGCCAGCAGATGGAGATAATCAGAGCAACAAGATGAGGTGACTTCAAGATCCATGATATCCTTTGTAGTGGGGGAGGCGTTTCCTCTAAGTCACACTCTCACTCTTCTGATGTTCTAATGTCCACATGCACAAGTCACTTCAGTCAGAGTGTGACAGCAACATTTCTCGCTCAGATCTCTTGATTAGAGTACAACTCAACCATTAAATGTTCCTCACCTCGGGAACAGATCTATAGTCCCTCTCTTTCTCTGAACATTTAAGGTTTGATGGAGCCTGAGGTCAGAGAGGCACTAACACTTGGTGAGGCCCTAAGACGTCCAGTTATCATTCATCACTGTATAAATACTGTCAGGAACAGGATGGTTGCTGCGACTGGTTACATCTTTTAAAACGTGTTAGCGGGATAAAGTAAACTGAGCTGATCTGAACCAAATGAAGACAAGGTGAACCACAAAGGAAATGTTTGTAAATGTGATGTTGAAGTGTATAACCAGATATCGGTATCAGGCTGATATCGGCCTTATTTTATGATATTGAGTACAAGTGAAGGCCACCGAATCCAGCCACTGACACTCAAGGCAGTCTTTGCAGCCCATGCTCTCATGTGTGGCAACACACATGAATAAGGTTGTTTGAGTTTTATTTTGAAATTAATGACAGAGTTACTGTGCTGCCTTATTTTAAAAGTTTAAGTCTCAATTCAAAATGTCCCATCGTGGTGTTAATTGAAATTTTATATATCAAAAGTGCTAGTGGCAGCTGAACTGTATATTGGTGAGTACTCAAAAGGGAGTCCTGGTATCAGTCTGAAGAAATGGGGTATCAGACATCCCCACACCTGAGATTTTATTATACTATGTTCTACACAATTGAAATTTCACATCTGGGATTAATAAAGTGTTTTTCATTTTACTTCATTTTCATTCATTTCATGATGCACCCACCAAAGCAACACAATCACCAAACAGAGATACTGTATCTATACAAATGTCACAGTAAAAGCAGCAAAGATGAGTGAAGATCAAAGAGCATCACTGATCTTTCCTCTCAGCTTGTCAAGAAGTTATTCTGGGTTGGAAACCTATGTAAAGTGCCATGTACTTATATTGAAACATCAATTTACAGCCACTGGTGCTTGTAGTGCACAGGTCAGGACAACAAAATTTCACTCTACTGTCATTTCCTTCAACCTCTACTTAAAAAAACAAACAAACAAAAAGAAAACCCGTCCAGTTCCAGATATTCTATCTGAATCAAAAGCTTTGAAAAGCAGTGACAGTAGATTCTCAACTTCACTTGACCTGTCTTTCAAAGTTTTAGGCCTAAAAAGAAAGAGATACAGGTGCAGATGATAACAATGTCTTGCTGTTGTTTTTTCCAATGTGGTAAAGTGAGCAAACTTGTGTCACCCCAGTCAATAAAACAAGGTGTAACTGTGCCATGTTGGCTGCCTTTAAGAAAGAAAATTGATGGGCCTCAATGTCTTCTTGTGTAGATCAATGTTTTAGCCACTGAGCAAACATTATGTTGCTTGTAAGGGCCCAGTTCCACTATATTCATCAACCTGAACTCCTGCTTTTGTTAGAGTTACTGTCATTGTTGTTTCTGGTTCACAGCTCCTTTATTTCTCACAAACAGAGACGCTACAAAGGGCTGGAGTAACCACAGAAACATCACTGCTAACCAGAGGCTGCTGAGTCACAATAGTACCGTTAAGATCAGAGGTACACGCTGTTCGAACCATGAAGCACCACAACCGCAAATCCTCTCATCGTACCAGGGGCACAAACCTCCAGCTCTGGTGCTTCCATATGAATTCACTTGTTTTAGAGCTTCCTCTCCACAGAGCATCTCTTAATGCTAGCATTTAGCTTGAAGGCTTTACAACCCAGTGCATGTTTAGGATATAAACAAATCAGCTTTGATACACCCCACAGTTCAAGGTGGAACAAACAGCCAGCAGGTGCAGCATGTGGTGAACAGCACTGTCTTTAAAAGACATCAGGGATGACTAACGGTGTTGTTTGTTTGTTTACTTCACAGCAGCTGCACTAATGTCAAAGTGTGATGAAGAAAGTAAATAACCACATGTAAACTGTTCAGTTAGTGGTTTCAACGGTGTTTGTGTGTGTGTGGATGTTCACACGTAATTGTGGGTGAAAATATTTATCACATGCTGAAACTATTTATGTGCTGTGTTTTTGTGCGTGTCAACAGTCACTTCAGGTAAACTGTAATTTGTGACTAACCGCTCAGTTTGAGACAGCTGTGATGAAATTTCCTCCTTAGATATCACATTAATGAGGAGGGGACGGACACACACCAGCTATTAATGACACAAAGGCTCAGAGACGACTTGGTGGATTGTTCAGTGACACTGTGTGTGGGCAGCACACATCACAGCTTTCATGTTTGTTTTGAGTTGTTTGAAGGAATTCATCACTGTCAGAAGCAAGCAGCAGGGATAATTCTGCTTTTACGATGAAAAGCAAGAACAATCTATAAAAACCTGTCACACATTTGTTGCAGATATTTTCTTTTCAATCAGCTCAGACATTTTAGTATGTGCCACGACAGAAAACTGGGGAAGTGAAACAAAGACTCGGGTAAAAGGAGAGGCACCGCTTTAAAATGTGCTACTTCAGGTGCCCATGGGCATTTCAGCTTGATCAGACAATTCACTATTGTCTCCCGTTGCTGGGAAAAAGAGTGGAGCGCTTTCCCACCCTCTTGTATGTGGAGCCGTGAACAACCACCGAGTAAATGAGGTGGAAAAGTTGGAGAGGGTGAATGCAGAGCAAACACAACCCGAGCAGAAATACAGTATGATCATGGTTCGAAGGTAATGGTTTTACCAGCGCACCTAAAAATGAAAGTCCAGTTCATGTCAGCTCACACCAAGATGTAGGGCAAACATTAAATATCACCACAATTTGATGCAAGGAGGAACTTCAACTTCAGGGTTTCAGGCTAAAGATAGGAAACAGTTGTGTGTCAAACTGCAGCGCTTGTGTGGCTTTCACTCATCTTGTTACTGCTGACAATTTCACTTCAGGTTTGTCAAGTGCACACACTGCGCTCCACTTCTTTATGCTGAGTTAGTACACACTCTCACAACGCACATAATGATACCATGGCAGAGCACTGCTGAGTCAATGCAACCACGTAAAGGAAGGTCTGAGAGGAAAGAGAAACTGGCTGTTTATGTCTATTTTTGTTCTAATTACGATGTATCAAATAAGAGAGGCCGCATGGAAACAGAGCATCATGGAAATGTCCACAGTATGTCAAAAACTTCATGTTGCACTGGTTTAAGAGGGGATTTTGGGGAGTGGTCGAAGTGGTAAGTAAAAATGGGAACAAGTTTGGTGTAATGAAAATGAAAGGACTGTTTGCTCATGAGAGATTGTGAGACATTTATTTAGCCCCTGATGTACAATCCAGTGTGGATGCTGCTTTGCAAATTTTGCTATTAATAACTGCAATAATGAGATTTATCACCCATTAAATTTTCATGATCACAACAATCCTATTCAAGATTTACTCAGTGCACTTTGTGGGCCGTAAAAAGTGAACTATATTCATCAAATACAAATACATTACATAAGAATCATATTACATAACATTACACGGTGCTTGTCCAGCCATTCTGACACACCCACTGGCTTTTGACCAACCTGACACGCACTGACGCTTCCTTGTTGTTTACTGCAGGACAGGAATAAACTGGGGCAGATTTCTTTGCACAGGAGAGTAGACTTCATGTCGTACACTTTGATCTACAGTGTGCTTTTTCTGAAATGTGATAACTTTCACCTGAGTGAAGTAAAGCTTCCACTCGTTGGTCTGAAACACAAATCTTTAGCTAATAAAGACCTGACAGTGCTGTGTCTCCCTGCCAAACACAGGGATTAAATCAGGATCTACAACTCCAGCCCAAAGTATGGTGTCAGATCTGAATTAAATCAACTCTGATTCTTAAAAGTGAGAATGGAAACAAATTTGTAATCCGACTTAAGTAATGGTTATTATAAGTGTACACTGGATACTCATATTTCTGTCCTCCACTGCCTAACCTAGGGTGTTGGCACAGGAAAGCAAACAAAGGGAGCAGGATAATATGCACTGTGCTTCCTGTCCTGTAATTCAGCAGAGGGCTTAATTGGGAGATGTGGCTCAGAAAGACAAGTGGACAGGAAACACAAGGGTATTCAAAAATGACAGAAAGCTTCCTCTGTTCAACATCCAAGTACCAGATATTTCTAATACAGCAATAACGAGCAAAAAAAAACAATAAGAAGATGCTAGATGAACTGAAAGTAGTAGGAGTTAGTCCAGTTATACAGTACAGACTTTGTGAAATAAAATTAAATCGTATGGATTTCACTTTTGTCAAGAAGTCCCAACTGACATCATCAGTAGAGAAACACAGGAGCACAAACATAGCAACAAAGTCCCAAAATGACCCTTCAGTGTTCATCTATAAGTAGGTTTTCCACAAGAGCAGAACTACCCACAGTTCCCCTCCACTACAAAACGAACAGATTTGAATGGACAGAAATACTTAGTAAGAAATCCTTCTGTGCAACACTCCTCGGGGACTGCAAGTCGAGTTGCTGCTAGCATTGGCTTGGCTTGTTTCTCTTACAACACTGAATCAAAATGTCTTTCAAATCAAATCCTTCACCCAGCTATAAGATACTGAGAAAAGAGGACAGCAATGGAAGGCTGCGATAATCAGAAACTATCACAGAAAATGTGCTGCTTTTAGGATGGTGTGGGAGTTTGGTGTGGCATCGAGGTATTTTATTGGAGTGATTTGTGATTGGAAAAAAAGCAGGTTCAATCCCGGTTTTTGACTCGTTTCACTCTGTACAAACATAACACAGGGCACAGACTTCTTATTTTGTTAGAGCAGGTGTCGCTGTACAAAAAGTCAGTGAAGTTGGTTAAACTTGAGCTCTTTTCTCCTAAAGTTTGATATCCTCAAGTTTTAACACTGCCAATAAGCCAATCATTGTACCCCCATCACTGCAAAACACAATGCACATGTACAATAATAACAAGAGCTGAACTTCAAAAGTCAGGAGAAACATCCAGAGGAGAGTGAAAAAGCCAAAAATATTACAGCCAAGGTGTTCAACTCATCACTTTGGATATCCAGCCTATCTCTGTAGTAGAGGATGCCATTTTGACAAGGATCAACAGCTGTTTTTGTGAATATTAACGCTGAATGAAATGATGAAACCATTCTGAGTAGAAATGCTTGAATTCTGTACAAGCTGGAAATGAAGTTGCCTGGAATGAGCAGAGAATATCTCATTATTATTTAACTTGCTTGAGTCATATTTGTAGAAAAAAAAAAGTAGGGCTGCACAATTTATCGTTTTAGTATTGTCATCGCAATGTGTGCATGAGCAATATTCATATCACATAAGGGTTATCATGTATCACAATTTGAGCCTTTCAAAAAAGTTTATGTAATCCTGAAAGATTTGTGTGACTGTTAGCAGAACCATATGCAAATCGTATCCCTAAATCTTGGAAATACCCTCAAAAAAGTACGTGAAACTAACTGCAACTAACTTCTCTTTCCTATGTTTTACTGAAATGAGCCTCTGTCTGACCTGAAACCGAGTAAGAAAGTGTATTTAAAAAACATTGGATGAAATATACCAAGACAGAAGTTTGTGTTGGTGTTGGCTTCCAAACTGTCTCTGACTACAAACACAGTAATTAAGGGCACCGTGTGCTTTGTTGACATCCTGTGAATTAGTTGCGTCTAATGTGGTTCCAAGAGGCTCTTTATGAGGCCTGCCTGTCTACTGGTGAAGCTGTAAAGAGAACAAGCTTGAACAGGTCGAAAGTGTGGGTACGTACATCTAGTTAGAGGAGGGGGTCAGAGGGAGTGCTGAAAAGTGCTGCTTGCAAGTTTGGCTTCACGTAGTAAGTGTGTCTGCTCCTGATAGTGAGCGAGCAATAGAGTGAGTGAGCACATATCTAATGTGTGGTGGTCTATAAAAGATGATTTACAGCTGAGGTTTTAAACTGGGTGTGTGCTGGCAACAATTCAGGTGAAACTATGGGTACAGTTAGCGTAGCTAAATCATTACTGTTCAGATATTACATCATTTGTGACAACTCCAGTTTGTGCTTGCCTTTGACGTGTGTATCAACACAGCCGTGGTGCCTCACCTGAAGCATGTAATGCAAAAACTGACAGTTTATGGCAATACTTTTCAATTTTAGCATACAAATCACACTACTTGATTGATCCAGCTTCTTCTGAAACAGATGCTTCTCCAAACTGGGAACACTTTCTCTTCTCTGCACCATTTTCCTCTCCCTCCATACCCACGTGGACCCACCTCTTTTCAATCAAAAGCTCCTCTTCAATGCTCATGTGCCATTCACTCATGGGTTCAAATCAATCATCTCCACCTCTGTCTCCCTGACTGAGCTCTCACTTTTCTCCCTGGCAGTCTGCAATCCCCTTGGGGGCAAATCTGTCTTTCAATGTCCAGAGTGGGCTCAGCCCAGGAAACAAAGAGAGCGGACAGGAGAGGAGAGGTAAGAAGAGGAGCGGAGGAGGGTTTGAGCCCAGGAATGCAGGGGGTCTTTGGGAGGGGGGGGGGCTATCAAAACACAGCACAGTTCACAGTGAGCTTATTCATACTTCATTTCATTCATATTGCACTCTGTTACATAGTTACTTCTGTTTTATACAGGCAGGGTCACAAAAAACTAGAAATATAGAGATGCATAATGTAAATGACATATTACACTGCTGTATTTTAAAGCCTTAAAGCTGCATTTGTAGCTCATTCAAGACCATATCACTATTTTCACAACTTAAAACTGGTGTGCATATGATGGTATGAATCTGTCACATTCATTGCAGCCGAGCTTAACTTTAAGAACCTAATGAGCTACTTTCACTATTAACATCATCACTAGAAAAAGAAATATGAATCAAATAAATCAGTTTACAAGTCACAAACAATCTCTATTATTATTTATGAAAAGATATATTTTCAATGCGGAGCTATTTGTGTATCGGTAGAGTTTGCCTGGTGTATTACCTGGCTTGGTGATGCTCTGGAAGTAGAGCACCAGCACGAAGAGCGAGCCAAGGCACGTCGCCAGGAACAGGCGTCCTCCTCTGGGCATCCTCATCCTGAAGCCCCGCTCTGCTAGCGGAGCCCCCGACCCCTCGTCGCAGCCTCGACACGGTTCATGCGAGACCACCCGGCGGTAGATGTATGACTTTCCGAGACAAATTTTGGTATTTAACTCCAAAGAAACTCACAGGAGAAGCAACCACTCATCCAGCTCTATGACGTTCACCGGGCTCGTAGCAACTATGAAATTAGCCGTTAATGTAAACGGCTGTTGGACGTTAATCCTGAAGCGTCTGGTTTTGACCGTTTTTAGACGTTAACTCAGTAATTAGGACAATTTGAGTGAGGGAACCTTAATTAAATGATGTCACGCTGATATTACGCGAAAGAAAATTGTTATCACTTATATCACCTCCACTTAACGCTCTGGCTGCTGCTAATAGCACCGCTAAAGAGAGTTTGACGAAGCCTCACAAACTTCTCCTCAGCCAAACATGGACGGGGCACCGTGCCATGACGTCACACCCACCCCTCTCCTCACTCGCGCGCGCCCTCTTCCAGATTGAAGTTGTTGCATTCCAGGAGCGTCGGACTCCGAAATACTACACAGGTTAGTTCATTATTTACAAAGCATGTGGTACTGTGTTGTACATTTTCACACATAACGAGACACATTATCACATTTTCACTCAACATATAGGACAACGAGCGAAGTATCACTCTTATAGCACCACGCACACAGTATAGATTGCAATAAGACGGGAAGCACCTGAAAGCAGCATTACAGTCGTTTACAGAGATTTCAACACAGTCTGTGGTACAAAGTGTCCTTGCACACGCAGCCACGACAGCTCAGTTATCTTATAAGTGACATGATTTATGGAATTAAATTCTTGTTGCATTTCTTTTAATTAAGCTTAAATAGACATTTTTATAAACCTACTTTTTAGACACAGTTTACAGAACAAACACAATACTCCAAGCATATATTAAGCTTGAGCAAGAGAGATATGGTATCTCTGCAATGTTAGATTTCCGTCCACTTATAAATTTCTGATTGCACAATCAGAGGAAAAGCTCCATGCTTCTCTTATGCAACTGATATTAACTTAATGTGGCTGCATTTTTTCATTATCTTACTAAATTGTGCAACCCCAGACATTATGGACTATCATTGAACTACCCTTTCCCTTTAACACTAATGATTTGAGGTAAATGTAAAAAGAGAAATAAAACTGTACTGGTCTTCAACTAAAATCACAGACTTCTTGATTATTTTGTCTGGACATGTTTCCAAATTCCAGGTTCTTGCTGTTAGATTACTGCTAATTGCATTTCCCCCCTGTCTCTTCTTTTCAAGAATCAAAAGTGAGATCCCATCAAATGTTGATGCCAGAGGGAAAAGTTCTTGTCTGTTTTTGAGTTTTCGCCAACATTTGACATTCATATATTCACAACTCATTCTGGCCAAATTCCAGTAATAATATACACATAGGCTACATTTCTTCTGATCAGTTTTCACTGCTGTAGGGGAACTATTGTAAAATGATACCTCTGTCATCTTAATGGTCTGGTGACAAGTAGAGAAACTGAGTTGAATTATTTCCAAATTGGTTGTATTTAACATTTCAAAAATGACATATCACATATAGGTTCTGTTTTTGAAGGTGCATACTGCTACCTACTGAAATGCAGTGTTTAGAGAATGGCGTGGGCATAATGAAAATGTCATGTAATCAGCCTGTTATATCAGCAGTCATTTTGATTCTAAGCCAATGCTAATATCTATTTTAAAGCCTTGAATGCAGACTCTGATTTTGTGCACATAATAATACAGCCAACTGTCAACATGCAGATTTATGGAAATCAGAAATGTTGATTAAAATTACTGTATTGATGAAAAAGAACTCCTCGGCACAAATTAAGTCCTAATGCATACAAGTAAGCTCTAAGGGGGAACTAAATGTGACATAAAAAGCAACATATTTCTGACACAGAAACTGAGCTTACGAGGAAGTGCCAGGTCAGCGAGTGAGCAACCCAATGATTCAGACCGCGATATCTAAGAATGCTGTAATTACACACCAGCCATCATTGCACCTTATACATGCAGCCTCTCCCCTTTATTTCTTGGAGACACTTCACAGAGATCTCAGACTCTACTATAAGACAGGATTGGTTAATGATGACTTGGCAAATTATGTGGCTGTTTGGGCAAATGTTAGCTTTTACCACATAACTCTCACCAGCAGATGGTTTACTGACCACCCACAGGGTCTCCATCTACTCCTTAATGACCGAGTAGTTCCTCATTACCAGTCTGCTGACGAGTGCTTTAGGGGATACGAACTGCTGATGTCTGTGATTTATTCTTACGTTCAGTTCTGAAAAAAGGATATGTCATTTCATCCCGACCGCAGAGCTGACGCCTCTTTTGACTGTTTGAGGGAAAAGATTTGGAAACTGGTTTCTCACAAGATTTATAGAGTCATAATACACACAGAAAATGACATATTTCTAAGTCACCATGTAGAGTCACTGAGTCACGCAACACTCATGGCCTTGTTGGCATTTTGAGAGGGAGTGGGAATCTCTCATTAACTGACAGATTTGATGGTTATTTGGAACAAGAGCTCAAGAAATAAAGATGGTTTAAGTGATAAATGAGGTTTTTCAATCAAGGACAACTTAATGTCTACAATCCAGGAGACATTTCTTGTTAAATACTGTTTTACCAACCCAGATCAAAATGACACCCAGAGCTTGAGAGCTTTTGAAAACAATAATTTTGAAGGCTAGTGCTTTGATTTCTGCAAATGATCAAGAGTCACATAAGAAAGGTTTGGTTTTTGCTTCTAAACATACAAGCGATGTGCCATTACTGTGAAATATATGCTCTAATCTGAGACTCCCCTGTAACATTTCTCCAGAGTGAAGCCACCTGACACAAGTAAAGGTGAAATGGACAATTAAAAGACATTGGCATAAGCTTTTTCATTAAAAATGGTTATGTACAAGTAGGTTCAAATTAGTTTGTAATGCCCTGAAAAATCACAGTCTGCCTCCTCAGAGCAAGTCCTTTATATCAGCTTTACATCTTGCACTGTCATATTATTACAGTAGCACAGAATGGAGAAATACACATCAAAACATTCCTCTCTGATCTTACACATGTTGGAGCTGTGATTACAGGTAGCTAAATGAATCTCAGCTGGAAGGAACCATGACCTTAACATGCAGCTAATTTGTGACTGATAAAACGTTAAAAAGATAAATGTTTGCAGTTTTCCCCCGACGTGTGCCATGAGACCTACAGTTAGCGGTTAGCTGTAATGCCCTGCTTTGATCTCATATGGTTTTCTGTGGAGCCGTGATGGGCCGAGATGGCTGCTCTCGACAGACATCCCCCTGTAAAACTCAAAGACAATAATAGGGCCCTAAAACATGCTGTTTGACACGAGGCAACATTTTCCTGGATGTGAACTTGAGTCACTTTTTAAGGCTTAGAAAAGATTTAATCATAAGCTTGTAAAGCCAGCCTATAATACACCAACAGTATAAAATCAGCTTGTTTCAGACAACCACGCCAAATAAAGTGAAGTAGGTCACAGAAGGGGGAAAATAAAGAGGACTTTTCCTAGACTTGTCATCATGTTCTGCAGACTGTCTGATGACGATACTTCTCCATGTTTGCTGTTATTTAGGCACAAAGTGAATCCTTATCGGGTCTCATTAATCCACACACATCTCTAGTTTCAAAGAGCCACATAGAGCTGAGCTCATAAGAGCAGTAACAGAGCATGACCTCTCCTCAGTTAATCCTTCAACCCTGTGACCCAAAGTGAGAACAAGCAAAAGCTCCCACAGAAACCTCATAACATGAACAACCTTGCTTGCACTTTTAGGTTTACTGGGTAATAAGTATGTGCTTTTTTCAAAAGCATGCAACCCACTAATCTTTGCAACATCAATGCAACCAAACATGCAACCCGTGGGGCGCTCTGCAGCAGCGCTTATGATGACCTGTGTTCAAACTAACCAGAGGCTTTGCTGTTAGAAATCAGCTGTCTCTTCTTAAATCTCCATGGAAGGGTTCAAGTCATGACAGCACTGCCAGAGATATGGTCCCGTGGCTCTGTTTCATTTTGAAAATCATTTTCAACTTATAAATTATCAGGCTGTATGCATGAATTGGTACATATCTATTAAACCCCTCAAATGGACAGTCACCAGGAAAAAAAACCCATGTAAAGATTATCCAGCTGTATGTGCCAATCTGTCTTCTATCTGGCATTTTGTGGGTGATGTCCAAAAACTGTCAGTGAGTGAAAAGTTGCTTGGTGGTTTCCTTACATGGCTGTAGAGCCTTTTTGGTTTTACTGGGAAGACCTTCTGCTCTATTTCCAGTCAAAAGAGCACACACAGAAGGTATCAGGTTTCAAATGCAGCTCCATGGAGCAAAATTAGCAAACTTCAGATTATTGGAGCAACACAGATAGTACTTAAAGGGACTGTGAGGACTTTTTACGTGATCTTGTAAAAGTCTGATATCTCGATACATGTTCGATCATAATCCTCAATTTAAGGGCTACGTCATGAGCTAGAGGCTAAAACAAGAGTTAAGCTGTTTGTGATAATGTTCATTCCAACCCGCATGCAGCTGTTTTTCTGCAGTGATCTGTTTAAACCTGAGTCTATTCACAAAATGAAGAGCCAGGTTACATTTGCTCTGCTTGGTGGATGAGCACTGGGAGGACATAACCAGGAATAACTAAAATTACACGGTACCTGTATGTCCCAGAGCACCGGGTACAAACTTAAAAAGTTTGCTTGGTGTCATTATCTTGAACAGAAAAAGACAGAGAGAAAAGCAATATTAAGAAGAACATTCGATATACTTTCACTTTCAAAACAATTACTTTACAATAGTTTTCTCAAGTCCTCCAACTAAAAGGAGTCAGCGCAATCCACTTCATACATATAATGTTCACAGTCACTTCAAGTTTTTTATTCAGTGTTTTAACCATCTGGTAGGAAAAGGGGGGACATTTTTCAAAAATACTTAGCAGATAACATAATGAGAGAAGATGTGAGTAACTCAGAGTGGATCTCTTTATTGTAACTTCAGTAGTCATCTTGTAACCCATGCTGATCCCGTGATTGGAAACCATTGCTTAACTAACAAGTTGCATCATCAATTACTCTTCCTCTCTCTGATCTGTCTGGTGAGGCCTGTTAGTCACCCTATGGGAGGTCGCTGTGCTGTGAAGAAACTTTTACTGAACTTACTCGTGACACGGAGAGCATGAATCACTCATGGGAGTGTGTATCCGTCTGTACATGTGAGTGTGTCATTTCCCCTTAACTGACTGTAATTGAGAATGTTAAGTGCCACAGATGAAGGCTTGATGTAAACAACACCTGGACAATGCTGTAAAGAATGTGCCTTAATCTTTCAGAAACCTGTGTTTTTGCACAAAGAAGTCAAACTGACCAGCGTTAGAAGTTTTTATGAGGTGTTGCACCATCACAAGATGCCAAAACACCTTCAGTATGTGTCTGAGACTCCATTAGAGGGGAACGCCGCTACAAACCATGAGGTCATAACATGTTATACAGACAACTGTGGAAAATGCCATGTCTTTAAAGACACGGCTGACCCTCTCCAAAGTGTTCAGCTGGGCTCTGATCTCAGCTGCCATGTGTTTCTAGGTTTTGTTGTCACGGTCATGAGACCTTTTGAGAACCATTAAAAGGTTAAAGTCAACCCCCATCAAGATTTGAATCACTTCTGAAGGAGGCCGTGCTCTTAAACTGAATTTGTTGGGTCTTTTATGAAGGAGTAAGAATTTCCATGTATGGATGATGGAACGAGACGGAGTTTGCATGTTGGAATGTGGAATAACTGACGGACTGCTGCAAATTTGGAGCAAATATAAGAAAGAATCAGCAAATTAAAGGGGCTTTTCAACTTGAAAGTTTAGGAACTTCTAGTTCATTGTGAAACATTTCAGGAACTACATGGATGGAGAACTGTACAGAGAGGGAAAAGTAATTGCATCATATTATCAAAGCAGTAGAAGGCAGTATGACAAAATAAAAAAAAATAAATAAAAAAAAAGTTTGAATGGCTTGGGCTGGCAAAACACCAGACCCATCTACCATCCAAAGCATGGAGATCCACCCGTGTATCGACCTATAAAACAAACACACATTGCTCAAATGGTGGGTTTTTGAGCAAAAAAATTTGTTAGATTTGATCACATCCATAGGTTCAACAACCAACACACTCCAGCACACAAAATGACCAACGACAGTCGTCTTCCTTTTTTTCAGGCTGATGTCTTTTCTTCATAACTTTTGGCGTCTTGCAGAAACAGCGGTTCTGGATGGGCCCCTTGTCCCCATTTCAGACAGGATAGACCTCCTGAACTCATTTCCTTGCTTGAAAATCTGTCTGTGAAACTCAACACTGACTTATTGTACCAACCCTATGCTGCATGCTGAGCGGTGCTTTTTCAGTCCTGGACTCAGTTCACGACAGACAGGGAGGAAAGCTGAAGTCTGCTAACATTTTCCCCTCAAATTAAACAGCAAGTTTGGAGAATTATGGTGTAATTAACTTCTATTGTCCTCAAGAGACCTTTTAAAGGGACAGACAATCCTTAAGTTTGCACACTGGAGGCTTGAAAGCAGTACCACTCATTAAGTGATGCATAAACTGACTTGAGCTGCATACAGAGTTTTAATGTTGTTTTGTTTAATTCACAATAGAAACAAAGTCTATTTTATAATTTTTAATCAAAATGCAGATATTGATCACTCACATCTGCAGCTGTGATTCTGTCTTTTAGCATCTTTTAGCCCTTTGTTTTAGTTTACAGCACTCAGCTTTCTTGTTGTGGCTCAGACTCACTGAACTCATCGACCTCATTTTCCAGCAAGTCCTCCAACGTCTGACCGCAAAGGTTGTTTGTACAGTCTCAAAGGAAGAGTGAAGGAGAAACTTCTGTTAACAAGATCTATACTAACTTCCCTTTGGTCCAGATCTACACATTTAGTTGTATCAGTTTTAAATTTGTGCATAAAGACCAATACTGCATACAAAGAGGGCTGGATCACTCTGGGAACTTGCTGCTGGAGTGTTTGGGAGTCCCTTCTATCATCAAGTGTCAGTCATGCCAAGCCAGACCAGGCTTCTTTCATTCAGCCTCCTCGAAGAGGATGGTGGCCTTGAATACCAACCCTGCTACTTAAAAGTCTGTTAAATATAATCACTTCAACAGATGGGTTTGTGGTTGAAGGATGTGCTTCATTTGGTGCACACAGAGTAGCGGAGAGATGGCAGCATTACATCTTTTAGGATTACAGTCATGTTCCAGCACCTCAGGATCCAGCAGATGCAAGGATTCAGAGCCAAAACAGCAGTGGTTTAGCACAGTAGTCAGGACAGTGGTGGTCCAGACTTTTCTGACTGGGTTGGATTTGTTTTATGCAGGGGTCAAATTGACATACTTGCTCACACTCAAAAATAACATAAATTATTTACCTCTGCTGTTAATTACCATAAATTATTTCTCCTTTAATGACTAATATTACACCACAGATGTCATATTTTTATGTGTTCATGGCCCTAAGACATCCTCCTAGGACTGCTATTTTCCTCTAAGAGGCTGACTGTATAGATCAGTGGTTCCCAACTTAATTTGGGCCATGACCACTTATTGACATCACAATTTTCCGGCGACCCCAAAACAATTTTTTTCTAGAATTAATGTCTCAGCAGTGGTGTGCAGCTTCATTGCCTTAGCAATGGGACAGCTCACGCTTTCAGTGCCCGCTCCTTTCTGGAGTACACTCACTGCTTATACACCTCAGCAAATTTATTTTTGAATAACACATCTTGGTTTCGTCATGTTCTTGATCTCAACATAGTGTTTTGAGCTTGTTGGGTTTCACACTCTCAACAGTCAGTGATGATAAATGAATAAAATTCTCCAATAAATTACCCCACATCATTAAAACAATGAAGAAACTACCAACACAAAGACATGTAGACGCAATGTTCCGCTGATTAGTTAGTGACTGGGAAAAGCTGAATCTGTGTATGTAAACTTGGAAATTCACAGCTTCATAAACTCAGAAATTTTGCAATTTCTTTCTCAAACATTTATAGTTTTTATTTATTCATGTGGTCAGAATACAACGCCTAATTATCTTGGTTCCTCTTGGAACTATAAAAAATAAATCTTTCCAATTGTTTTCTATTTTTCCCTGGTGACTGGATGTTTGTGTTTATTTAGGCTCAAGTGAGGGAACTCAAGTTGCTGTAAATGTGCAGTCATGTGACTGTGGGCATCAATCAAGATGTGCCAGCTCAGATGGTTTTATATGCTGCATTTTATTATAACTCGATTTACATTCCAGAAAGTATTGAATACAGTTGTTTAAGATTGTGTGTGTTGTTTTAATTTTACACAGAATAAAACCTAGTTCAGTCAGTTTTAAAAAAAAACAATTACTAGACATTTCAGGTGACCCCATTTGAATTCAAGGCAACCCAAAGTTGGAAAAACTCTGGTATAGGTCCCGGTGGACTAATTGGTCGTATTTGCCTGTTTTTATTCAAAAGAGAACCTGGAGTGGAGGTTTCAGCATGCAACAAATATTACTCGTTCTCTTCTTCCTCCTCATGAGCCTCAACCTCTGCTAAATATGTCATTTGAACAAATGTGTAGGTGTTCTTGTTACAATTACCAGAACATAACTAAAAAAAAAACATAAAGCATCATTAGCCTGACAAGAAATGGATGGATTTCTTTCTGACATGTTCGTATATTACTGATGGAAAATGACATATCCCTGGCTGTTACCACTAAATGTCAACCACAAAGCACAGCACTGGTATCTCAGGATTGCTGTAAGCTGTAAATAAAGATTAAATCCTCCTCTGTCTTGTAAGCTTTCCTAAACGATTTCATCATCTGCCTTTTATTAGACTTTGGCATGATTCTCTGGTGGGAGCACAACATGATTTGTTGACTATTATAACAACAAAGGAGCAAACAGACACACATGGGAGTTTACACAGAAAGAAAACGAATTGACTTTAGCCGGACTGATTTCTGCTTTTTCCTCACATAAAGGTTTACAGTCCTTTTTACTGGACTTCCATCATGTAAGTTAATCGTGAAGGCCCCAAACCGAGACATTTTACGAAAGCTGATAAATCTCCAATTATTGGAAAAAATGTTGAGCAGCAAAAGTTCTCCTGGGGACGAGGCATGCTCTGTGAACTGAGTGTTCAGTCAAAGGTGGTCGTAAAACTCAAAACTAAATCCTGTAATTCTTTTAAAGTTCTCCTGTGTTTGGTGGGCTTTAGTAAATCTTGTGTATGATGAAGTCAGTTTCTCATTTTCAAGAATAAACTCATTTTCTCGATTGCTGAGTGAGTCATGAGAAGTTAAATATCACTCTCCTCTGTCTTATTTAGTTTATTATAAAGTTGCAGTTTGAAGATTACAAGCTCAGTTTAGAGAAAAAAAATGTGATTCAGGAAAATATGGTTGCCCAGAGCTTTATGCTAATCCAAGCTAACCATGCTGGGTATAATTTTGAACCTACCACAAAGAGTTTTTGAGCCCTGACTCAATCTCTGGGTTGATTTGGGCCTAGAGAGTCAAACAGGGGCATTGCCAAAGAGAAAAAATGATAATGGATGGAAAAAAAGGTTTAGTCAGGATGTTTCTGGTGTCTATGTCAAAAAAGTTGGGAACCAACTTCAAAGTGAACTGTTTTTCAAACACTAAATAACAATTTTGTATAATATCTATGTGAAGATCAGATCTTATTGAGAAATCTTCTCCTATCACAAGATTCACCACATATTTGCAATCATTTTCATGTATTGTTGGCAAAACACTGTAAAGAGTAGGTATTGTGCTTTTTTAAAATCTTTTTTTACCGTCCCATTGGTACTTTTGTAGAAGCTTTACACAGTATAGTACTAAACAAAATCTCTATTTTTCTCACTCTGGTGTTTTAGAAAGCTTTTTTGCAGCTTCTGTCCGAAATGCTTTGTTTAAACTGCTGCCTCTTTAAGGCCTCCTGCTCCACAAACCCCCTTTCTTCTGATTGGCCAACCCTCTGGAGGCCTGTTGGATGCAGAGTGATGGCTCATAGGTGCACTTCCAGTGTGTCATGAGCCAGTTAGAGCATCCTTAGGTGATGACCTCATTATTTCAGCAAGTGTTGTGAAGATCTTGGGAAAATCTTGAGCTGTTTTTGGAACAGACCATTTTGATCAGGTTACAGACAGATTTTTTTTTTGTTTTTTTACATGAAAAAGGGGATCGAAAATCTTCCCAAGGTTAGTGATACTTTAAATCCATGTGTGCAATATGGGAAAGCAGAACAACCTCATCTTTAAGGAGGGCAGTGGGACGTCTTTTCCAAAAACCTCTGAATTATAGTCGGTGAGGAAAACATGAGGTTAATATCTCCACTCATAAAGTCTTATGACGCCTATAAAAAGGGAGATTATCAAACTCTTTCCATTTACAGCATTTCTACCCAAATGTTTTGAAAATCTTCACAAAGTTGTTCAGTAAAATCTTTATTTATCTAGAACAATGCTAATGCAGCATACTTTTATCTTGAAATAAACTCATATTAAGATTCAGAGTGTGTTTGCTGCTTTGAAGGTTTTAGACACACAAACTGTAGAATTCATGCATGTCATGATTTAATTTTATGGTTGTATTTCCCTGTTTGAGGGGAGAATTCTGTAACACTCCACAGATCCAGAGCTCCTGCTGTACCTCACATCAACAAACATCGGCCTGGCCAAGCTCTGGGAATTTAAAAGCCTTCATTAACTAGGCAACTGAAATCTGCCAAATATGACCTCAACTTCTTACAAGCTGGTGTTTCTAATGCAGACCGCCATGATGCTGCATTAAATCATTAACATGCCTTGACCAAGGACGCAGCTGACATCAGTGAAATGAACACATACGCTGGAAGAACACCTTATATAAAGCAGAGACTGGGCAGTAACAAAGCTACGATAGCACCTTCAGGAATACGCTGTTCTGATTTCGAGGATTTTATAATCAAGGCTCAAGGATGTGTCTGCACGTTTCTAGAACCTCTTTCTCTCTTTTCTCTTCAGCTGGTCTGAGATGCTTGCTTATGTGTTATAATGTGTAATTGTGGTGGCTCCAACTGCCACCACCACGTGCTAGTATTTCTTCTGTTTGGGTTTTAACACAGTTTGATTTAGTTTAGGGAAGTCACACAATCACACACTTTTTGTTGAAATACACAATTAAGATAACAATTGTCCACATTTATTCTAATTTGCAGTTATGGTTTAGTTTAAATTAACTCACGCTTTGTTTCTCTTTGTTTGAGATCTCCCTCTGAAAGACTGGCGTCCAGTTCAAGATGGCCTTTTAAGCCTGTTTATCATTTACACAAATGTTTTTTTTTTTTTTTTTTTTTTCAGTTAATTGGAGATAATTTGGTTCCCCTATAAATAGTTGTGTTGAGTTAATGTTGATTTGCTGAGTTTGTTATGGCCCTTTTCCACTGACCTGTCTTGGCCCTACTCTACTTGCCTCTACTAGCCTCTATGCAGATTGTGTTGCGTTTCCACAGGCGCAGTACTACACGTCACACGCCAGTTTTTCGTACCTGCTCTATCCTGGTTCCAAGCGAGCTGAGCCAATACTAAAAGGTGACGTCGACGGACTGCCGGCCACTCATTGGTCAGAGAATGTCGTCTCCGAAGCTTCGCCACGTGCATGCAGCACAAGGCTGTTGTTTACCTCCGTTGTCATGCTGCCCTACATTGAGCTGCTGTATTACTTTTATTAAATCTTTTTTTTCCCTCTTAAAAGACCATGGTGGCACATACGTTCGTACAAAATTATGTTTGTCTCGCGTTAAAGATGACATGCACACACTTCTGCGCAGCACACGCCCACTGTGAGTCTGTAGTCAGGCTAGTGGAAAAACTAACCAAACCGAGTAGAGTAGAGTAGAGTAGAGCCGAGTCAAGTCAAGTAGGGCCGGAATTGTATAGTGGAAAAGGGCCATTAAAAGTTTAGTCTGCTGTTGGACTAGTCCTTTGTGCATTCAAGCCCTTTTTTGGTCTCATTTAGTTTAAGTCTGTTTGATTCTGTTTGTTAAGTTAGTGCTTTAGTTATTTTTTTGATGAGTAGACCTATTTTAGATTTGCTTTCTGACACAATTAAGTTGGGGTTTTTGTATTAGTTGATTATTTCCGTCAAATAAAAAAAGAGAGCTCTTTTACCATACACCTTTGTCTGTGTCTGTCTGCTTGGTCCCTTACAGTAATATTTGTATCCATTCATTAGCAAGACCTGGCTAGAACTCTCGTTCTTCTTCACCTATTCAGTAGTCCTCTGAAAACCTGCTTCCTTAAGCTTGTCACACACTTTTTAGAAAAATATCACTATTGCGGTGCTTCCACCTATTTATGCATTCAGTAATATTTCTATCTTTCATGAGTTTTATGCATAGTGCTGTTCCCTGCTCGCTCCAAAATTGTTGAGACTAAAGCCTTCTAACCATTTTGAACCTGTCAGAAGGAAAAAAAAAACCTTCAAGAAGTTTACCCAGGTGCATATTCTGACTATGGTTGGGTTATGACAATTGGAATAAGGTGATTACATGACTCCTACGCAATCAGAATATTGTCCTTCTTCTGATTACTACAGGAATGTGGTGTGCATGTAAACATAGTGACAGATCTTTAATTCTGCCTCATGATTTGTGACCTGGTGACAAAGGAATCTGACAAACACACACTGAGTGAATCAGAACTACCACACAGAGCTCTGATTATCTCCTGTGCTGTAATTGTTGTGTTTAGGTAGTCTTCAGAGGGGAGCGGCCTGAGTGCTTCCACATGCTGCTTCTCAGCTATTGGTTTGGTTTAATGAGAACCCAAATCTCAGCCATCTTGTGTTTGGTACTTTCTATGAGACCACATAAAAAGTTGCACACAAAGATTATCATTAAACTGATCAAGTTTGGAGGAATTACAACATACAGATGGAGCTGAGATTTCTGTGCAGGAGAGCTGAGTCTGCTTGACTCAGCCTTTATCCACCCTGACGTTGCGAATTACAGTAGAACAAGAACCTTCCCAAATGTCAGGAGCAGCTCATGACAGAGGAATGTTTCTGTATTTCATCCATAAAGCTGCAGCGTCTCCTGCTTCAGTCCAGCTGGAAGGTAAAAACTGCTCCGAGTATGCTGCAAATGGCTTGTCTAACCACACTCAAACCACTTGAATTGATCCCAAAGTATACAACTTCAGTCATGTGGCGGTACAGCTCAGGCAGTCCCTGTGCGCTCAGACTCTGCTGAGGTTGTGGCAGTGTTTGAAGGCACGGCTTGTTTAATTAGAACAGAAGAATTATTGATTTCTTTTTACGACCAAAAGAGAAGCAGAGACCACAGAGGATGGGCTGATTATAAACTGACACTCTTCGGTCAGAAACTCTCCAAGCTTTCAAGTCAAAAACTACTTAGGAAGAAAGAAATGAAAAAAGATTTTTCAGACGAAGCAAATTGCTAGCTGCAGTTTTTCACCACAGATTAACTTTAAGGTTTTTCGACATCCTTCATAGGAGGGAGGAGGAAGAAAAGCCCCCAAAATGAAGGAGTTCAGAGAAATTGACATCTGGCTCAGAGGGACTTTTTTTTTACATTTTGGGAACAATCTGCAATCTTCCAGGCTAAAAATGGATCCTGCATGGATGACTAAAAAATCATTTTGAGAGTCTCCAGAGACTTAAGTTCAGAAACTGCTAACTGGAAACAGTTTAAAGCCTCAGAACATTAAGAGTTGTTTTCTCTTTAGACTAAAAAACACTAACAGTTGGATGAAGCTGGAGATAAACTTGCTTTTAACTTTGTGTACTTTTAAACATGTGCATCCACCTGGCATTCCCCACCTCTAATAAGCGGTGCACCCTCAAAACTTAAACATGATGTAAACAACATTTGAAAGCATTCAGCTTTTTAGATCTTTGAGTTCACTTTATTAAAAATGGGAGCAAAAATAAAAGTGATCCATTCTTTTTTTTGTCAGGGCCATCGGCCAATTATTTCAACAACAGCAGGAGCAACCTCGGGTTCTGTGACTACAGGGCCGAGATCAAACCTCTGGGCTTTATGAGTGAAAGAAGTCAACTACGACACTGAGCCACAGCAGCTCTGTTATTAAAAAAACATGATCTCATGTCATTACTGCTTTTGCTCCAAATCCTTGTGTTTTTATTCTTTTACAAGACCCATTGTTTGAGTTTCTGACAGTAATTTCCTGAAGAAGTTTAAGGCAGTGGTACAAATGACCTCTAGGTTGACCTGTGGACGCATCCTGATCCTGTCAAACTGTGAGACAACATGGTGAGGAGACACAACATGCAGGACAGATTACTCCCAGATGGCTGAAAACATTTTTTATTTCCTCTTGTGAAAAACACTCAGTCTGCTCTTCTGGGGTTGTTGTTTAAAGACGTGCTATATGAAACTCCTGAAAACAACCAGACATTTTCTCGAGCATGCAAACAGGTGCCTCTACCAATAAGCTGTTTTGGAAAATTTGGAGGGCAGAGCTCCTGAAAACCTCCTGAAAACCTCTTGAAAACTGCAGGAATAGGAAGCTTGTAGTGCAGCACTTCAGATGATTTTGGATGAACCATCATCGTAAACGTCAGGAAAGTAATGGTAATACGCTTCATAAAACTGTAGTCTGATCTCTTGACTGGTTACCTCTTTATGGCATTATTGACAACATTTTTTAACACAGAAAGTTACTTAAAGTTAGTTTGACTCTAGTGACCAAATATACAGACATGTGGTACAGCTTAAGACACGAGGGGTGGGTGGGCATGAAAACAGAGCAACACAAAGAAAAAAAAAGAATTATTTGAAAACAACAAGAAAGCAATTAAATGAAAATGAGGAAAAGATGTTTGACAAATTTTGTGAGACAAATATCAGCTCTCAGGAACATCAGCAGGGGGTGATGGGAATTTAAAAGCATCAGTCAAAATGAAGAGAAGAGTGCTCTGATGATTTTAACACCACTTTCTTGATTGTACCCGACTTGTATCTTTTCTCCTTGTCAGATTTTTTTTTTATCATTTTGTTCTCTCCTCAGTATTGTCTCCCTCTCTTTGCCTTAACTCAGATCTCTAAAGTGACTACTGTCGCAGGTTTGGATGTTTCCGTTTAGAAACCTGCTCTCGACTGGTGGGTTCAGATCAGCTGGACTGAGCAGGAGTGTTTTATCTGGAGGAGAATTTAACAGCTCCTCTGACCCCAACCCGGCCCATTTTAACATGAACACAGCTTCGCTCATCTGCTCTGGGTTTACAGAGCACCACAAGTTCATGTAAATCAGAACCAGATTTCTCTGTATACGTTTTTGGATTTAGCTGCTATAGGACATAGGAAATCAGCTTGATCTAAATAATCCTTCTTGGCTTCCTTTCATGGCTTTGGAGATCAAATCGAACACAGATCTAAAACAAAAGTGTCCTGTTTCTTTTTGGTTTCATGCATGTTAAACTATTTCTGGCACACTGAAGATGATATTTTGATGGAACAGCATGTGAGAGACAGGAAACGTGAGGAGGGACTGGAGGATGGCGCTCACAGAATCATGTTAGTACCAGAAACTGAGCCCTGAACTTTAGAGGCCCAAGAAACAACCAGAAACAAGTCCACAGCTCTTCAACTTTAAGATCATCTCCTTGACTTTTCTTACTTTGCTGCAATAAAAGTCAGCTTTACTAAGTGCAAGACAATTAAAAAATGTAAATAATTGTTGGTTGAATGAAATTTAAAGTTTGATTCTGCTACAAGCTGTCAATTTCCTCAGCATTAAACCTTGCCAACTTGCAGAGACTTTTCAAGATCATTTCATTTCATTCATTTCCCTCGTGCAGAAAATAAACAGTGCCTCAAAATCTTGGACTTTGAAAGTCCTCATAGTCCAAGATTTTGAGGCACTGTTTATTTTCTGCACGAGGGAAATGAATGAAATATCCAAGTATTCCCCTGTGCTACATCTTAGAATAAAAAGTCTCAGTACTTGAGAGTGTAACTACTGAAATATCAACTTTCCTGTTGCTGAGGCATAACAAACCAAATTTGTAATGTGAGTTCTTCAAAATACAGCATCAGACAAAGTAATATCTTGACTATATTCTGACAATATCAGCCTGGTCCTGAAAAAAATGGGAAAATAATCCCGAGGTAAATATTGCTGGAGAGTAATTGCTGAAAGAAATCTTATATTAAATGACATTTGACTCAGAGGCAATTGTTTGATTTGTTAAGTACATGCATCCTTAATTGTGACTTGTGAGATATAGTGTCAACTATTTATTTAGCCAGTGATAGATTAGCCCAATGATTAAGTTGGTCAGGTTGATAAAGGGTTAAAGATGTTAGTGCACTGTCTCTGCATGAGTCTTAGGTAGTTTCAGTCTGCAGATGTGACACTTGTTGCAGCAGGGATTATAAATCTGCTGCAGTAATATAATAGGACCACTGGGGGGCAGTGTTTCTCTCTAGACAAAATCACATCAGTGGGATGGAGTGAGTTTGATGAGGTGTGAGAGACGAACAGAGACAGACAGACAGAGGACTGATGAGGAGAGCTTGGTTAGTTTTCCGAATTGAATCTGCAGATGGTGATATTCCAGTCTGTGCCGGCCGGGCATCAGATCTGCCAGTTCAGTTTTTCCTACTCCACCTGAAGCAGACGCCCACATACACACATCCAGCAGAGACTTAAATCCACATAAATCAAAGTAATCCCTCGTGACTATGACTTTTTCTCTGATCAGTGTCTGTCTTTAATATTCTGTAGTAACACGCCAAATGTCTGCACTTTGGGTTGAGCTGGCTCCAAAAGGCTGCTGATGATTAAAAAGAGGAGCAGCCAGAGTTAGATAACTGTACAGTACAGAACATGGAGTCCATGTGGTCTCCAGACCACCTGTTGGCAGATCAAGATCGATGTGTCCACACAATCCCTCCTCCGTCAAACAGACTCATTTTCAAAAAAAATCGACCAAATAAAACACATCAGAGGTTTTCATTTCAGATTGTGCAGAAACATAAATCTGATGTCCTCACATACATCTGTACCATGTTACACTGTGACCTCCACCCCCCCTGCAGAGCTGCACACGGCTTTATATGCTTCTCTGTTTTGTTGTGAAAACATTCCTCATTCTGACGTTTAGCTCTTAGATATCATAAAAATGGAGTTGGCAGCTTTTATGCAGCTTATAAATCAGAAAATGGAAACACTTGAAATTATTGGCTTCGTATAAAAACAAAAACCCTGAAGACAAAAGGTGGCTGAGATTTAAAGTTAGTATCTAAAAAACACTAAGAGTTGTATCTTATGAAGGGAAAGGGAAAAGAATGACTGTAAACCTACGGTAAATTGCAAAAGCAGTGTGCCCCTGAGGCGTCACCTCATTTTACATTATCTGCAATAACATTTACATTAATCCTGTCAGAACAAACAGTGGAAACCTTTGCAGTGACAAGTACTTTGCCCTTTGTGAATTCAAATTGAACTTCTTCAAACTGTGGAAACGTGGAGAAATAGTTGTTCAGGCCAAAATCTGAGAAGAAACACTTTGATTATCTAAATTTCTAACTGTCAATTGGAGCAAAATGAGTCAAATTAAGCACGTTACTAATAATTGGCAACCTATAATTTGGGGTCCTGTTCGTTTTGATATCCTTTTGTCTTCACTGGTCTGATCTAAGTCAACTACAGCTGTGAAATGATGGCAAAACACTGACCTCTGCTGATCATAAAGTAAAACAACAACCAGTGTTAATTACAACTACAAGTGTGAATGAATGAGTTATGGAGCATTTTGGTCAAAATCTGTGTCGTAGTGAAACTTTTTGGTCAAGTGTTATGAGTTTTGGTGGGTCATGGAAAAAATTTGCTTATTATTTGCTAAAAAGAGAAAGTTGTTATTGAGTTACAGTGAGTCACCGTGAAGAGAGCAAGCACTGCTAATGGAATTAAAGCGGTGAAACAGAGGCAAAATGTTATCAGTCTGCTAGATGTTTTTGTATTTTCCACGACTTTGTAAACCTGATTCATTTATTACAATGAATGATGTCAAATACTAAGAAAATCTGTATCTTGGATTATTGCAAGTATCACATCAGTGTTTCATAATTTGGGGTTGAGACCAATAAAATGCTCACAGACTTCAGTGAACAAAATATACGCCAAGGTTTCAAGAAAATGTAGAAATACTGGGTCAAAGGTCAGGTTTGCGTAAGGGTTACAGAACTGTGAGAAGTAAAAAAAGTTTCAGCAGCTCTCTCACTAACCACACTAGTCGCAGGTGCTGACAGCAATAAAGTCTACTTTCTTCTGGATTTTTTATTTCTGAAACAGTATGAACTTGAAAAGAAGCTCTGAGTCTGGCGGAGTGAAGAAAAAGGCTTCTGAAGGACTCAATTCCCAGGACAGCAGGGGGAGAAATGGTTGAACAGGTTGGGAGTCTTAACCACTGACACATGATCATGCTGCGCTTCACAGGAAGTGATGTGTCGAATAGAGTGATAAAATTCGAAGAGAAAAAATGGGAGTGAGACAGAAAAAGTGAGAGAGCAATTTGTTAAAACTGACAGTCAAAGTAGGTGCGTTTCCATTACCTGTGGATAAGCGCAAAATTTAAATAGCGCTATAAAAAACTGGTAATGGAAACACCTGAATTTTGAAATAGCACTAATATATCGCTATTAAGTTTTTACGCTTTCATGAGGTGGTTTTTTCCTTCAGTGGAACAATGGAGATTCAGGCTGTGCAGGTGCATCAAACTGCAGCTGGTTATGTGGAGATGTTGCAGGGGGCGTCCTTCATGACTGAGGGCCCTGGTCTGTGTGCTAATGTTTTTTTCAACAGGACAATGCTGCAGTTCTCAGTGGTCACCTGAATAAGAATTTCTTCTTCTAGAAGAATAATCTCACTTTTCTGAAGCATCCTTCATGTTCCCCTGATCTAAATCTCATTGAGAACATTTTGGAATGAATGGAGAGGGAAGTTCACAAAAATGGACGTCATTTCCAGACAGTGGATGCCAAACATGAAGCCATCTTCACCACTTGGAGCAACATTCCCATTAGCCTCCTGGAAACCCTTGAAACAAATTTTTGAAGTGATAAACAAAAACGGTGGGGCACTTCAATACTGGGTCCTTTTACAAACTTTTATTTCTATTTTAGGGGTTTTACATGTTATTATTATTATTATCTTGAAGCTGTAGTCTCAAACTTTTGATCAGCTGATGAACAGACTATTTCACCTCAATTGTTATTTGCAATAAATTGCAACTTATTTGTTTTGGTCTCATGCTCATTTCTTCTTTTTGCATTTTGAAACTCTACTTAGAGCCTTTTTAAAATCCCACAGTGCAAAATGTAAATTAGTGCAATTTTTCAACTGGTCTTAAGGTTTTGAGTAGGTGTGTATCTGGAAGTTATTCAAACAGATACAGAAGGCGGCAGTATTTCTCTACTCAGTCATCTCGTCTCTTTACTGTCATTGTTTTTATGGGAGCACATTCATTCTGCAGGTGTTTGTTTCTCAGGAACCATCTGGGATATGTGAAAAGCTGCAGCTGTCAAGTTTAAAATTTAAGTGCGTCCTTTCCACAAATGCAAACAGAAGATAGACACACTTGGCACCTCTGGAACTATGCAGTGAACTCTTATTAGCAAGTTGCCAAAGAAAAATTCATCACTTTCCTCACAGACGTCACAACAAGAGAAGAAATATAAAACATCTGAAATTCAATTCCCATACTGGCAAAAATGTCTCTTCTTTCGATTTTAGTTGATCAAATCTGATTGCCTAGAATACAAAGGAGGGAAATTTTTTATCCGTGGCATATTTTTATGGATTCAAACTTTCTTTGCGCTGTGTCAGTCTTTGTTTTGAGACAGATCAAGTTTCAAACACAGATGACACCAGCAAGGACCCCTAAACTGTCTTTGCAACCCACTTTTCTGTTGCCGAGCGCTCTCGCTTTTATCATGAGCTGTTTATTTTGGAAGTCTGTAGAAACTCCACAGAGCCTTAAAGTGTCAGAAAAACCTGAGAGAAAGAACGAGGGGAAAACGGGAGAGAGTATTTCTAAGGAGTGTAGAAGACGCCGGGGTTTGTAACAGATAAACACAGCATGGAGATCAAGACCTTGACTCTCTCTGATTGCTCTCCCTGGGTGGCGCCTCATGAGATGCAGCATTCTCCTCTCAGTTCTGTTCTGCAGCACATATAACAAAGTGGATGAAGTCTTTGCAATGCCCGAAGAAGCTCAAAGGTTTACTAGATTGTTCCACAGCTGCAGAAGTAATCCAGCGCTGACTCTGAGAGTGGAAATCGAACAGGAATTCAAGGCTGACTGAGACAAACTCAACAGTCCTCTTCTGTCTGAATTTACACTATTTTCCAGCCTAACCCAGCAGGGGTGAGTTGTTGCCCAAACACACTCCTTCCAATGTCCCTGCCTGTCCTTTCATCTTTCTAACATCTCTCCGTGGACTCTTTCTCTCCTATCTTGCCTCATTAAAACAGGCGAGAAGGGAAAATAGAGCATATTGGCTCGGACACGCTTCTCACCGTGGCCCTGCCTTCCTTTCTTGCTGCTACTATTTGTGTTCACACATGGAAACAAGCCATAAATGATATCCTGCAACCACTAATGTTTGGCCCACTATAAAGGAGGAAAAGTAAAATTAACAAAAATAAACAACAACAACCCTTTGAGGTCTTTTTGATAACCACGCTGTTTCTCTGTAAATCAGGTTCTCTACCTTGTCTGTGCTGAGATAAAAAAGAAAATACTGGATTGATCCAAATTTAGGACGATCCTGGGTAAAAGACAACCCCTTTTTTCAGGACTTTTTTGGCAAAAAAGTCTATTTGATGACAAAATCTCCTCTCATTATTAAGAGCATTTTCTTTGAAAATTATAGTAAAATATTGATAAATGCAATTTACAAGGCAGGCTGTTGTTTGTAGCATGGTGCCGGCTCATATCAACACGAAGAAAAACTTATGAAAAAATAAAAGACTGTAGTTTGTAATAGCGCAATATCGAGTGCAACCATCTTCACAGTGGATGGGGAGATAAATCAGTGGGTTATCTCTCTCATAGATTAGGTCTTTACCTTTTTTTCTTCTTTAATTTACTCTAACAGACTAAACAGCCTTACATTATTAAACTTATTTGCATGACAGGATATTATCCGTCACGATTCTCACCTGCTCTCTATATTGGGCAAAGTAGAGTTCTATCCTGATGCATATAGATCAGACATTTCTGAATAATGTCCATTCCAGCCTCTGATTTGTGAGCGAGCACACACAATACACACATGCATAGAAGAACACACTTTATAAAGCGAATATAGAGTCAGGAAAAATCATGGGAAAAAAAAGAAGGAAGTTTTGTGGAGTGACAATGAGAGAGAGAGAGGTGCAGCTGTTCAAAGCTTAATCCTGAAAATAAGAGGACCTCATTTTTCAGAGAGGATTTTGCAGGAAGAAAAACAAAGAAAAGAAAAGAAACACTGACTTACATTCAGAACAATACAGTAAGACAAACATCCCTACATACATCCTGCTTTAACTTTTTGTTGCCTGTACTCTCACTCTTCCTCCTGTTATCTCTTTTGTTTAATCCATAAGATACTCATCTGTGCTTTAAAGCAACAAGGAAAATGTCAGCAACTGCACTTTCTCTCTCTTTCTCTTGCTCTGACTTTTTTCTTCTTTGAATTCTTTTCAAACGCCTCCAAAAAGTGAATTTCTTAAAATGCTAACTACACAAAAAAGCAAACTCTATTTGGTTGAAGCAGCAGGAGACCAGCAAATCTTGTGATCTGGGAGTTTTGATTGAAATTTTTTTTTTTTTTTTTTTTTTTTTTTCCAAGGGTTCAAGGAAAAGCATCTTAGAAATGAGAGGGACTGAAATTTCTCTGAGCAGATCCACACAAATCCAAATGTTTGGTTGCTATCAGACAAAGAGAAGCGTGTGCGTGAGTTCATCTTTAATACACCTCCTGCTGCCAAAAGAGTCTGGGTTTCATACTTGAGGTAAAAGCTGAGATGCAGCTGGAAATGTTTGACCCCCTGAGAGGCTAAAGTGAGCCTTGTTAGTGTTTAGAAAGTGAAAGGAGATTAGTCTGTGGAGACAACTTGGACGCACTGTTCCCATAAAGCTAGGTTTAAACAATATTTATTTATTCCAACTGAAGAAAAACATCAGTCATTAAATTTCCTGTAACTTCTGATATTCCCCTGCTGTGTTTAATACTCTTTTCAGAGAACTCTTGAAGCATAGAAGCTGGTGCATGACGTAAACACTTAACAGAATATCATACATTAGTGCCTGAGACCAGTTGAAAGAAGAGAAAATATCACGAGGCAGACAAAGGCAGTCAAGGCAGAGGCAGTCAAGTGCTGACTCATGTTGTCCTGTTCACCTTGTTTCACCTCAAAATAAGAGAGAACATTCAATGTAACATGACTTATTGCAACTTATCCAGCGCACTGTGAGACAGCCTCAACTCATAGGAGCTTAAACTGTATGGTGCAACAGATTACATAGATATGGGACTTTAAAAAAAAACAAACAAAAAAAACAAAACAAAAACAGCACATATTCAAATAATATGCGTATGTCAGTTTTGCAGCATCTTTGCTCCCAGTCTCGAAGAAACAGCTATAACAAACGAATTTCCCTCAATGGGCAAACAACAAGGTATGTCTTGTTTAATTTTTTTTTTTTTTTTAACTGGTTGATTTCTAGCAGATAGGAAGGTATGTAATGTGTAATTTGAGGCTTTGCATGATGGCTTCATGGTTCGAAATCATGATTTTCGTTTTGACCGTTTACATTGCACTTATTTCAAAGACCGCAGAATACCACACATCCCCCAAAATTTGACCATCAACAGTTTTTCCATAAAAATGAAGCAGTTTGCCTTTCAATACATCATTAGAGCTGGGAGAGACATTTCTCTTTTAAACATGCCAACTCTTCAGTAGGAAAAGGTGCTGTTGGCAGTCCCAGAAGTCACTGAAAGTTGCTTTACAAGGCCATTGCCTTATTTGCATAATGACCATGTACTTGCAATGGATGCTGTAGGAGAGAGGGATATCGTTGTGGGGGAGACGGAAGTGGGTACAAAATACTGTAATAATGTTTAAAACTCTAAATGAACTTTCCTTTGTAAAAAAAAACAAAAAAACAACACACACTCCACACCACGCCAGGTTAACCAAACGGTTTGGATTTTCTTCATAAACCATTTCACCCCTAATGGATGATGGACTGGGCAGTGACTCACCAATCAGAAAACTGGACCATTTAACTCTTTGGTTCAAGGAATTTCTCTCTTTGAAGTGGGGTTACCAAACCACAACATCAAAGAAAAAGACAAGATGGACTTAACAAAAGCATGATAAAACAAGGTCATGATGTTTCATTCAGTATTAAATCACGAGAGTTTTCTTGAACTATAGAAGCTCTCCTGACCCTTTTTGTAGAATGCTTCACAATTGGCCTCAAAGTTCAGTGTATTGTCAATGATTGTCCCAGGATACTTATATCATTGCACATACTCAACAGTCTGACCTTTGATTTAAGATCTGTGCTGAGTTTTCCTCCTAAAATCAATGAGCAAATCTTTGGTTTTGGATGTGTTAAACTGGAGGTATGACTCCTCACACTACTCTACAAACTGCTCTGACTGGGTCATGGCTGGTCTCAACCTTTTGAAGCATATTCACAATCACAGAATCATCTGCTTTTACACATATTTGTTTAAAGAATAAACAGTAAAGGGGGGAGCACGCACCTTCTTGGGGAGCCCGTAGAGGAGCACTTATGTTCAGATAGAGTACAATTAACTCTATTATAACCATTGACTGTAACTCTTTGTGTCCTGTGAGACAAAAAGTTAAGGATCCAGCTCACCAGACTGCTACTCAGATTGAACCGATCTGAGAGCCGTTGTGGGGCTAGATCATATTAAAAGCAGCAGAAAGTTTACAAGTAAGAGTCTGGCATGGGTCCCATTCTCGTCCAGATGTTAAAAAAAGAATATTTTACAGGAGTGACTGTTGCGTCCTCTACCCCTCTGTGAGGCCTATTTGCAAATTGCAGTAGATCCAGTTTATGCTTAATTCATCTCAGGATCTCAGACTTAAACAGTTTTTCAAAACTTACTTACTTGCGAGTGTTTTGATCAGTTTGAAGACAGATTCAGGGACAATATTGGGGAAAAAATGATATTGAAATTTGTTTTTCTGGGATATAAAATGAGACATTTTTATAAAGTTTGCTGCCTCACTCCATTCAACTGCCTCTGTCTCTCTTCCTTTGTGAACACTATTACTGTCTGCAAAGAGTTGAACATTGTTGATATCTGTTAATTATTTACATTAATCAAATCTTTCCTACAAGTGATTCTTCTCACATCAGTTCAGACTTTTAGTACTCCCACACAGAGGCTCCATCACTTAATTTTCTCTCCATAACCAAATAATATATTTATTAGATATGTTAACATGCTGTTCCCCTCCAGCCTGCGCGCAAGAGCCAGAGAGACACAGCTGGAGTGCACACAGGCAGAGCAGACACACGGAGGCTCACAGAGTTCATCCTTCCTGCTTTTTGCATTTTTCAAGGCTTGAATAATCTTTCTCCAGAGATGTGAATCAATGAAAAGTTATGTTTAGAGACATTTCTAGAGCAAGTGTACACATTTTGGTGATCAGCCTTGGAAAGAGAAAAAGGGTGATCACTGAAAGCAAACTCTAAGTAACAGTTAATATGATTGGGCTTAGACAGGCTACATAAACTAAACTGAAAGGCTCAAATATATTGCATAACCTTGCGATTTGAATATTTCACATGCACATATCCCAATGACAGTACTGTAATGACACATTGTGCAGCCCTAATATGTAGAGGTCTAACAATTCGCACATTTAGTTTGAACATCCAGCATTGTTACTTTATATCTGTGGTTAAAATATAAGACAGCAGAATAACCCCCTCATTAGAGGCACGTACCTTTTTCTCTCTAAAGAGCATCTTTTCTTCCCACCTTGTAAAAATCCTATGCATCTGACATGATCAAGTTTTAATCTGCAGTAAGCAAAACTGTCATCCTGAACCAGAGTTGCATTTCATTTCCATGTCCACGTCTCATCTGTGCACATGTTTATTTTTAATGAATCAACTCTGAAAGCTCTAACTCTGACGGACACATCAATTATGAAGCGCTCCATCTTTGATATCAGCGTGTTTTCCGCATTGCAAAGGAATCAAACTGATGCAACCTTGACTGAAAAATCTAGTTAGTCGTCCTGCACAACAAAATAAGAGTCAAAGTGGTTGCTTAGCAACAGATAAATCACACTGGCCGTCCTCCAGCAGCAGATGCTGTTTGAGGATGTTTTTCATCCTCTGATGGAAAATCACAAGTCACCGTATCTCAGGGTCTTCTCTTCGGTTTAACACAACAACTTCCTGCGGTTTCTGTGAGAGAGGTATGTTTTCATATAAAAGGTCAAAGGTCAACAGCTGCACGCTGCAAATGTGGAAGAAGGCGAGAATTCAGGTTTTGAGAAACAAACCAGCATCTTGAGCATTGTTTTCCTTAAACGATCGAATAATTTGATGCTCACTCTCCTTTTCTGCATTCAGTTCAGTTTGCTCTGTAAACAAGTAATCAGCCTCTTTTAAAGTCTGTACCACTGCATTCCATGTGATGGCGCCATTGCTTCACATTTAGAGCTACAGTCACAGTCACAGCCGTAGCCTCTCAGGTGAACCTCTTTGCAGTCTCTCCTTACATCAGAATGATAATGATGGGAGTTTCCAAATGTACCCTCACAGTGTGGCACGAGCACTTAGGCTAGTTGATCCTTTGATGTCCCAGAAATAGGCTTGAAGCAGGTATCATTAGAGGGTTTTAGAGGGGGAGTGAGAGAGCAGCGTCTCCATCAAAGCACCCGGCGCTCCTCTTTGTAATGGAAACAGTGTTTGAGAGCCGCGCTGAAGGAGCAGAGCCAAGAGTTTTTTATGCTCTGAAGGCAAATACAAAACATGCCGCACAGTGCACACAATATTTCACCTGTTTGCTGATGAATCTTTGAAAAGAGGTCTTGTAAGTCTTGACGTTCTATAACAAAGGTAGAATTTAGAAGCGCTCCATGCACCGGCTCTGTATTTGAAAGCAGAAACTCTCCTTCCATCAAAGGATGAGAAAACACTGCTGTGTTGACTTTTTACACATGAATCCAAACTATTCCCAGGAATCAAGTTAAGAAGGAGCGTGTAATAAACATTAAAAAGTCTGAAAAAGAGTTTCTGTTTTATAAATCATTGGAATTTCTTCATCATCGCTCTCTACAGGTTTCTCTTCAATTATTTAGTAAAGCATTAATTGCACTGACTGGAATAAAGCAGCATTTTCTTTGATGCTTCTGTAACAATTCAGCCTGAACGAGCCTCCTGTGATCTGGAGACAGCAGTGGTTTAAGTTGTACTTTAAATGAAGCTTTTATTATTTCCTTAACTGTTAATGACTGAATCGCTCCCCATCCCCTCCAACATGAGCAGTATGAATACAGACAGGATGTCACATGTCTCGATCAAAACATTGTTGGTTGGGTGTCATGGTGCTTCGTGCTGCCTTGTCATAACCTGACCCACTCAGTTAACATGCAGTGGTCTGACTAAGGTCATAGCTTCGTCATGAAGTCACAGTGAGGGATCTCATCTGTGTGTACATGCAGAAAGGAGATTGGTACATGTGCCCAAGAACGTCTCACTCCACTTCCATAGGTGGCACTGTGCCTTTTTTTTTTTTTTAATAAGCGAAGCTGATTCTGGTTCACCAGAATTAAGAATGTTGAGTTCCTTGATCTGCATTAAAAGAAAGTCTGTGTCAACCTCTCTTCAAAAGTGAGACTTGTTGCTCTGGTGCTTGTTTGCTGTGTTGGAGTGCAGGGCCCTCATCATGGTCATCTACTTCCTCTTTCAGCTGGATTTTTCTTTGGGATGATTGTCATTCAGCAAGAAATGTGTTACCCACATCCATTGTTTCTGTGGTTCTCCTTAGCTGAAGAGTTTTTCAACTGAACCGGCTCCACATTTTTATTCATCTAACAGTGTATTCTTAGTTTTTCCCTTTTTTCACATAACAAAGGAGATTGGTTCAGAAATGGCACCACTAGCTGAGGTAGCATCTTCAGGTAACCAAAAATGCCCTACCGATAGTTGGAAGACCATGCGGCAATCTCTGGTCCAGAAATATGAATCATATGTGTCAATGTTAAGAACTGCAGTTTGCTGAGCATCCACTTGAGGCTCACTGCAGAGACACTGGAAACCACATACACACAAATCCACCGGTGACTGGTGGGCCTTCTGTAGCTGTCTGCGAGAGACTAAAGGCTTGTTTCTTTACCTCATCCTTACTCAAACAAAGGTTGACTTCAGCATAACCAATATGACCACATTGATGATAGGCTTAAAAACTTTGTATCTGACACAAACAGCATCACAGGCACTACATCCACGTTTTATACAGTCTATGGGTGGTACACATGAATCGGGGTGACTTTTCAGCTGCATTGGATTTGATGCAAATTAAGCAATGAAAATAGCTTATATAATATCCAGGTTGTGTCCAGACTACCTTTAAAGGTAGGGTCTGCAGGAATTTTCATTACTGTTTGTAAACACAACATCCAAACTGGGCTCCTCCTCAGTGAACAAGCTCACCAGCTCAGTGAGAACCTGCAGCATCATGTTTCTACGAGGGTGAGACTCAAGAGCCATACATTTGCAGGTAAATAAGGTATCCTGCAAAACTTTTATCATTCTTTCTCTGTGCTACGGCCACTTTCGTAGCCGCTCTGGATAGTGAGGAAGATAGGGGAGCTACCTCTATAAAAACTCCTCATTTTAGTCAAGAGGTGCTGAGTGTCCATCGAGTTTCTTCATGTTTCCTGATCTTTTTCACTCAACACAGTTTGGAGATTTAAAAAAAAAAAAAGTAGAAAGAGAGACGCATTAATAATATTTAAGTCCAGGACTGAAGAGTTTTGCCCTCAGTTGTGTTAACACTGAGGGTGTCCTGTCTTCTGCTTGTCTTGGCTGATAGCAGTCTGTTTTTTTTAAATGGTGCAACACGAGTATACATATGACAGGTGCAGTGAGGACAGTGAGTCACTAAGTTTTGCAACTTAGCTTTGATATCAGGTTATAAATGAATGCTGCACTTTGCCTTGTTCAGGAGTATTAATGTAGATTCAAAGCTTTTCCAACTTTTCCAACTTCAGGGGTTTTTCTTCAATCTTATTCTTGGTCTTTTTTCAGAAACTAGAATAAAATGTTTTGAGTTGCAACACGCATCTGCTGCAAGATCTTTTGTTCTCTTTTTATTTTCACCCAAACCAAAGTTCCCCCCAACAAAAAGTACCTGCTTTTGCCAAAGTGTGTGGAAAGAACAGAACGGATCCCCGCAGAGAGATCTCTTTTGAACCGGCAAGTGCTGAAGCTAAATTCACCCATCAAGAGCCGCAAGACTTCACCCACAAAAACAGACTTTTGTTCTGCCGAAGACCGGAGCTGCTGCTTCAACCTGATGGTTTGTTTGTGTTATTAAACTGGATGTGGGAAACTTTTGAAAATCCCAAAGTCACACAACAATGTCAACAACTTATATGTTCTGCCATGTTGAATTATGACGGAGCCGATCGAGTGTGAGAGGCTGTTTCTGCTGAACGAAAGGTTTATTTTGACAGAGAGAGTCTGAATTTTTGTTCATGTATTCATTCTGTGCCCATTTTTCTTTCAGAGGTTTTGTTACTGTCATTTTAGACACAACTTCAAAACATTTTGCCCCTAATGGTACAGGTTTGGATACACCTGCAAGTCTTTTTCCAGATTCATTCCCCATTATATTTCCAGCGTCAGTGATTTCTCTTCACAGTATCAGGTTTGTTTCCAGGATTTTAGTAAACATGATGTCTTAATTAACACAAATGATCCTTCAGGGCGTGCTTATCCTACACAGCAAGAAATATAATGAAGTAATTAAAGAAAAACAACTCACAAGCCACTCTGGATAATTGGAAAATAATAAGGTGATGTTTCCGTAGATGATAAGACAAAAAAAATTAATAATTTAAATGTTTGTAAATTACTTCAGTTGTTACACTGAGCTGGAAATGACAATATTTCCATTATTCTCTGTGTAGCCTGAGGCGATGCTGCAGACAGTCCACCTTTAGGTATCCGAGGATTTTGTTCCCAATCAAGTGCTTTTCCAGAGAACATTGTCAAGATTCATCTGCCCTCAGATAACATTTTATAAAAACTGTGACAAGGTAGAGTCAGCGCAGAGTCGGAGCCTGTGTGGACCGGCCTAATTAGGCTTATAAATCCGACTGAAAAGTATGCGGAGCTGCTGGATCCACTCAGACTGTGACTTGACATATTCCAGTTTTTATCCTGAATCACCAGGGGCATCTAAGGGAGAACATAATCCTTAATGCTCTAATTCATCACAAGCCAGCACTGTAACAGCGACACAGAGATGAAGAAAAAATAAAATACGGCAGAGAAAGTGCAAACTTTCAGGTTGTTAAAACTCTCGGCTTATCCATTCGGCATCAAGGCCCTTTTGCTCTGCACTCACATTAGTCCAATCCCTTATCACTCTCACGGTCCAGACACACTCAGATCTGGGCCGCGGAGGGAACATTGAGTTTTATATAAATCAATACTGTGTCCCCAACACTTTGCTGCTCCCAGCACCCCGGGGAAGATTATAAACCGCTCGGCCAGATCATCTCTCCCCCATCATTTCTTTCTGAGGTGGGAACCAGGAGCTGAACTGAAGAATGATTCTGTTTTTTCCAGGAGGGAACGCAAAGACAAACAACTTGGAGTTTCTTTTGGGTAATTTGGGGTCAGCTCCATTTTCATTACAGTCAGCAACTAAGCGCCGGATAGTGGGGTTGCGCACGTACATTTTAAGGGCAAATGCTGTGAGATGGAAACAGCACATCAGGCAGTACAGAAATTCTCCTTTCCAAGATTGAATCCACCACATTTTTTAGAACTTTTACAACAAATAATGACTCATTCAAAAGACCAGTTTGATCATTTTGAGTTCATTGATTTCTGCTAAAAGGAAAAAGTGGACACCAAGCTGATCCAAACTGATTTCTAGTAAAATGAAGACCTCCATTTGTTTCATATGGTGGTCAACACTTGCAACCCATCTACAAGTAGCCAGAGGTCCTCCTTCACAAACCTTCAGAGACAGGTACAAACTCATGCGAAACATCCTTCTGACTCCTGTTCTTTCCTAGCTCCTCTGGTCACTCTCTTTGAAGGTCTAGAAATGGTAATTACAGTGTTACAACATGTTTCCAACCGCACCTCTTCACCATCTGAAAAACAAATCCATCATTTCTCCTCCAACTAGTAACAAACCTGTTGCACAAAGCAGCTCTTCTGTAGTTTTCTGTTTTTGAATAACATCACCTATCATATCTGCACTATTCCTCTAATTGACGGCACATTTCTGATTTTGCTTTTCCTTTGGGCACCTTGCACGTGTTTTTTTAATTCCAGGAGTTTCTGCGTCTCCTGCATGTTTTTCCAAATAGAGATTACTTTGACCAACGCAGAACTGTTCCTCTCCTAAGCTGACTTATTCTTGGACCAATCACAGTCTAATTTTAGAAAAGAACCATTTGACCGTCCGAGAAAATCCTTAGAAAAAGTAAATAATTGGAGTACATCAGGGGAAAAGCACCATTCTGATACAAATTTTGCACAATTTGACTTCACTCAAGGCTCTCATTCACTTACGTAGGCGATGTGTTTATCTGTTTTTCATTTTCTGAAAGCTTTTGGACCAGCAGTTGCAGTAAGATTGAAAATCTTGGGGGTAGCATTGAGCAGTGAATGAAGAAAGATGCTTTGGTTTTTGGTGGGATTTTCTGAAGAAAAGTTGTGGGAGCTGGTTAAGAACTTTGTGATATTTCATCAGGTCCGGACACAAGTAGCAGGGAAGACTCACAGGACCAGGTTTTTTAAGGGAACCAATGTACTGAGCAACATAGGAGACTAAAGTATGAGAGCCAATGATGACGACTTCCGTCTTGTCCACAGCTGCAATAAGTCGTAAGCCATCCAGTCCTTAATGGCAATCAATCGTACAAGCGAGGCAGTTGACACCTACAGTTAGATATAATTAGTGTAACAGTGATACGAGATACTGATATTAATTTACTGATAGTGTGACTAAAATTCAGAAAAGACAAAGCAAACCATATAGGGCCAAATACAGAACCCTGAGCTACACCACAGGTAAGCAACAGTTTCAGACATGTATGAACCAAGTGAAGTGGAAAAATTCTGTCAAAGATAGAAGGAGAGACACCCACTCAGTGCCTCAGCCTCTTAGTAAGGATACAATGACACAAAGGTGAAAAGACATGCAGGACAAATACGACCAGCTGAGGCAAAGACGTGACTCCGGGAGCACCAACAGGCTGAAAACAACCTGGATGCATTGAGCACATATGGAGAAACTTCACAGATTTTTTTTTTTTAATGTAAGGTCAAACATCCAAAGACTACAGGATATCACAGATAACCAAGGTCTCTGGCCAGACTGGTCAAGGTGTGACCGTGTTTAGTCTCCCCTGATCAGATGCAGAAAATGGAGACTGTGCTGCAGGAATGCTGTGCAGAGAGACAAAACCAAAGCAGAACACTTACCAGGTCTGAATTAAAAAACACCATGGAGCCACAGGTTACAGCAACAAGAGGACAGATTCGAACTATTAGGATACCTTTGCTCAAAGAAAAACAAGAGATGGAGTCAAGTTTGGTCAATATGTTTATCTTCCTCAGATTCCTTCTGTTTGTTATATTTATTCATAATTTATACTTTCAGCCTCCTGCAGTTAATATAAGAGGCAAAGAGGCGGGGGGTCACGGGTTGGACAAACAGTAAAAGGTTTATAAAACTGCTGCTTCTTGAATCATTTATTGCTCATAAAAACAAACTAAGTGCAGTCCTCCAGCTGGAGGATGCTCCAGCTTTAATGCCGCTGAATAAGCTGACACGGTGTTATTGAAATCTAAGTTGGAAATGTTATTCACAAGACTCAAGGCTAACAAGCAGTGAGCTTAGGAAGCCTTTCTATTGGACAGGTATTCAGACTTTGGGGAGATGGGAACAGGTTGGATTAGATGGGATAGTCTGTTGCCTAAGCAACTGCTACACTCCACTGTGCTCCGAGAGGTTGCTTTATCTGTGAGGATTACACCGGGGCGCGGAGGGGAGGGAGAAAAAATAAAAAAAGCTGTTTGCCTGGAGTCAAACGGTTCAGCTCCGAGGCCAAGAGCTGTGTCAGTGCGCTGCTAAATCCTCAGTTGGTTTTAACAACAAACAAAAGAACAGAATCTGTCAACAGGGTGTGGAAACAAAGTGGAGTGAATCAGAGAAAAGGTGACAAGGCAGAGGGAGGAAAGATAAGAAGCGTAAAATGAGGCTGATGTATGCTAAGTCCACTCCAGACAAATTTATCCTGAAACAGCAGCACTGCATACTTAAGCTCTTAGGTGAAAAGCGGCTGGATTAGATTTTTTTTCCTTAGCTGACAAGAGGGAAACAGTGAAGCCACACGGGATGTGTCACAATCCCCTGAGCTTCCTCCAGTGAGGTGACACTTGTTAATATTATTTATTTACATCTGCATTTCATCACAAGGTGCACCTACACTGGAGGAGCCGCAGCCTGTGTTTTTGTGCTGGTTTGATGATTATGAATTTCCATAAGGAGATTATAGACGCTGTGTGATGACAGAGGGATAGAAAGATGACAAAAACAAGCCTCTATCAGGAAACAAAGACACAACAACCTCGCTTTCATCTGTGTGGTTCAAAGGTGCCTTTGGCAGGAGTTTGACTTTGTCTTAAAATTAATGACACACATGCACACACGCGCACACGAACACACACATTAACAAAAACATACAAAACACACACAGGAGCTGCTAATCTCACCACAGAGTTTAAGTTAAACTGTTCACGCAGTTGAAGAAATTCAGGAACCATTATGGCACACTAATAAACACTGACTGACTCTGGAAACAGAGAAAAGCCTATAGCACCAAGTGTAACTGTCTTTCCATCAGGTGATAAAAAGTTAAAACTATGACAAGAGAGTTTCAGACTGAACTCTGAGAGGTCCTCAGCTAATCAGCTACAAATGACCACTCACTTTACCTCATCCTGGTATGCTTTACAACAGTTTTATTTTTCTTCTACAGATTCTGTCACACTTTCAGATTCTCCATATGACTTTGTATGCGTGTGTGTGTGTGTGTGTGTGCGTGTGTGTGTATGTGAGTCAGATCTGTGCCGCAGGGAGCAATGACACTGAGAAGAGCTGCTTGACTCTTGCCATGTCTTCACAGCGGAGGTTTGGATACTGTAGTGAAGAGTGGAGTGTGTTGTGTACACAACTCTGCTGTGATTGGACTCAGTCAAGAACAAACAGACTCAAGACAATTTTAGAGTTGTGTGAGCTCACTAACACGTACAGAAACACAGCTCTCTGCATCCTCTGAGACACAATTATTCATAAATAAAGAAATTAAAGCGTCCCTGATGTAAATACAAATGTAGTGAATGCTCCATTAGCGTTGTGATGTGCTCTCTGCTGGGTTGAACCCTGCATGCTTGTTGTGTTTGTTTGGTTTGCTGTGTTGTGATCTGGCCACGGCAGCGGGACCTCCATTTACCCAGAGTTCCCGGCAGGTCAGTGCATTAACGGTGAAATGCTGAATGCTGTTGGACTCAAGGCCAATGGGAACAGTGAGGAGTTACTTCATGTGGCTCTCAACGGTAAATGTGGGAGGACTTCTTTGAGTAATGCAACACACACTCACAAACACACACACAAATACACAGTTACACTGCAAAAGCTGTTCTACAAAGATAAAAAAAAGTGCAGGTGCAACAGAAAAACGATGACAGACTTAAAGGGGAAACAGTGGGTATTGGAAGGCCCATGATTTTTGCCGCTGTTAATATTCATAACTTCATTAAAAACAGAATGTTTCTCACAAATATTATTGGCATTAGGTATTGGTTCATGTTTTTGCTAGCTTTGTTAGCTTATATTTAGCAATTACATAGCACCACATGATGCTTTACTCATGACAGAAAAATGACATTTTGTCCACATTTGGAAGAAACCTACCAAGTTGAGTAACTGTAGCATTAATGATCAATAAATTCATTAGTCATTATCAGTTTTGGGCTGCAATGTGTCACCAGTATTGCATTACAGTAGTAATGTTACTTTACGTAGTGGGGAGTGTAACAAATTGAACTTGAAATTCCAGTAACATTATGACAGTCATTCACCCAAAAAATAACTTGGTACTCCATTAACCCCCCACCCTCAATTTTGTTAGAAACTCACCAATGATTTAAAATACAACAATCCATGGATAAATTTCATCACTTATGTCAGCCAAGCAGCAAGGTGGCTTGCTTCATGGTTGCCAGGTCTGCAGTTTTCCTGCAGTATTGTGCATCTTTTCAGGCGCTGCAGCGTGTAGTTTTCTTAGTCTATGGGCTTGTCCTTACAGTTACTGTCATACATACCTGGCAACCATGGCTAGCTTGAGAGATCAAGTTGTACATGTTTTTGTTCAGCCGCAAGACATATGTCCATTACTTTTATTTTGTCAAGAGGAAAGATGACAGGAACATAGCGGTCACATGTAAATTATGTCTCAATATTAGGTCTCTTAACTTAGATCAACTTCAGCTGGATTTCAAAAACTGTCACTTGTCCTCAGTTTTGGAGTTGCAATCCTGACCTCAACAGGTGTCCTTTTACTGCATGTCTGACTGGAATCAGAGAAGCTCAACTGAAAATAAGAGATTAAAGAGTTAGAAAATGAGATGCTTTTGTTTGATCTAGAAATAGTCAGATTCCTTATCCACTTCACAGCCACCAGACTCTTCTACATTTGTGTGAACTTGTTGGACATGGGAGTTGCTGGTGTGTCTTGTCCAGATGGCTTGCTACTGTTGCTATTTATTTGGTGCTTTCAAGGTTCAGCTTGGATCCATCACAATAAGAAAACACAATAAACAAACTGATCAAGGCAGAGGAAGAGAAGCAGTTTCTGGCTCTGGAAATTGAAATCTGCCTTTATTCTGAAAATGGAGCCTGATGGCTTTTAAGAGCGAAAGGTTGCAGAAGTTTCTGGTTAAAATAAAATAAAATAAAATAAAGTTAAGTCCTATCTCTGTAGTAATCACCACTGCCATGTTGTCAGACCCTCAAAAACAACAATCTGAGTCTGTCAGCGGCAAAATAAAGAACTTAAGGGGGGTTGAACTTTGGGTGCTTTCTCCCTTGATGATAACTTTATTGTCTCACAGTTAGCATTATGGACACATATTAAAGAAATCCTATGAAGCAGCCTAAAACTTTTTTTAGCTAAAAACTCTAAAACCCTAATAACCTGTTTTAAAGCTGCGCTCTGTCTGTTTGCTTCTGGAAACAAAAAGATGAAACAACATCACTGAGTCCAGCTCTCTCGCTCACTTGCTGCTGTTCAAAGAGACTCTCGGGTTTCACTCTTGCGGGTTTTATCCATCACCTCCGGTGAATTCGAGTGGTGAGGGTGCAGCTGGAGACATGGCCCCCTGGAAACAGATCCAAACAGCTGTCACACTGTCGAACCTTCACTGATCTCTGCTGTTTCTTAACGCTTTGAAGAGTGGTTGCATGTTGTTGTTTGGATGGAGAAAAAGCAGGCAGTTCCTGGTTTGGTGTGATAGAGTGAACAGGGTTGACAGTTCAATGCCCTTGCATCATTCATCACGGTTCTTACGCTGTGTATAGGGAAAAAAAAAGGAGAGGCTGTGGATGTGGCAAACTGACGAGGTCGGAAGAAGCTCTGGGATAATGTCCAAGTATGCGTTGGCCGATAAGGATAGTAAGAGTAAATGTATACCCTATAAAATAATAAATACCACTGGACTCAGTTCAGACTTAAAGGATTTGCTCTTACAGACCCACTTACAGTTTAATTTCTCAAGCTATTCAGGGATGTTGCCTCCAAAGATCACAGATGCTCTTCAAACCAACTGACTGTAACAAAGAGAAAACAACTTCTAAAATCATGTAAAACAGTGACTGGGCAGGAGAATAGATGCCAAATGACGCCACTGGCACCAATGATCACCACACAGAGTGACAAAAAGTTCAAAAGCTATATATACGTCTTGTTTTCATGTGTCACATTTGTGCGGAAAGCATAACTTGGCCTTCAAGCATGGCAGACTATTAGGGCTAGCAGACCACCAGTGGTCCCTAGACCACAATTTGAGAAACACGGATTGACCACATTTCACAACAGGGTAATTAAAAGTGCTTAATAGAGACACAAATAATCATTGAAAAGGTCTGGGAAACATTAACATGAAAAGAAAACAATTAATAAAATGGAAACATTTTGGTTCAAACAAAAAAAAAGATGGCAATAAAAGGGTTGAAAGATATTAAAGCAGAGTTTGAAATGTAATCATTTAAGTTGCCGCTGCAGTGCATAGTTGTGCAATAGTATAGATTTCAAAATGATTTGTTGAAAAAGGTCAATAAAAAGCAGCTGTAAAAAGGTGAGTCTTCAACCTAACTTTTAAGAAGCAGAGAGATTCAGCAAATCTGATGTTTTCTTGGAGCTTGTTCAGATATTTAAAGCACAAAAGTTGAATGCCACTTCTCTGTGAATGGTTCTGATTCTGTGGACTGAGAGCAGACCTGTTCCTGATGACCTGAGTGGTCTTAATGGTTCATACTGAATTAGAAGATCACTGATATATTTAACTTTTAATTGCTCTATAGGCCAGCAGAAGAGTTTTAAATCCTGTATAGATTTTGGTAACCACAAGTGCTTTGTTTGAGTGGGTAAGTAAGGGTTGAGTGAAGACTGTGGGAACTCAGAAAATACGAACTATGACCATAGAACCAATCTTTTATCCACTCTGTCCCAAAGTATATCGTGCTCATGATATTCAGCCAGATGCACACAAAGTTCTGCCTTTTGCTTCATTCTGGCAAAACAATGAGCTGTAAGAACATCCATGCATTCATGCACAACCTATGCAGGATGTACCACAATTTACTGCTCACCTTAAGTAAAGATCGTGATCACATGAATGTGACTGTTTGTTTCACATATAACAGAGCTCCAGTTAGAGGATGTTAATTTCCTGTTTCTCGGAACGTTAAATGATTGACACCCAGTTATCTGGCTTTCAGAGTCTGAAAAAAGAGATCTTGGCTTCTGAAAGTTGATAATTTCACAGCTGAAAGCTTCCTTTTTCTGCATTATCATTCTGTGAAATCTAAAAGCAAACACAAGACACAAATATCCAGCCAAGCATCTTAAGAGGAGTAATAACAAGGACTCCACTCGAGAGAGGAACCTGTTACTGCTTTTAAGATAAAGAGAAGTAATTTCAGTGGAAGACAACTTCACTGCCATGAAAAGATGCAACAAAATGCAACTTCTCTATTTCTTCATGAAAGAATACAAAAACACTGAAGAAGTTGATGATTCTGTGAGTTTTGCATCGATACTCCTGATCTAAAGAATGGAAACAGCTGGCTGGCACGGTATGGAGTCATATGTCACCTCACTGACATCTGCATTAACAATGAAATGAAAGCCTTGTGTTGTGATGTCAAAGTGGAATTTTCATCGTCTGCCAACAATGTCAGAAGCCTCGCTCGCGTCTTTGAAATGGATTATCAAGAGGTGAAGCGGCGTGCTGTCATAAGGCGGCTGTCACAGGTACCAGCTGTTGAACACATCCTGCACAGCTGGCCTGCTTCTCGCTCCAACTTCCTCTCCAAGGAAGGAGAACGGAGCAATAAGGTGTTGTGGCAGAGGTGGATGCAGAGGTGCTGTCTTTATGCTTTGCATATTCTCCACACAGGAGTTTGCAAGTTTGTGAGAGTCGATGCAAATGTATAACACTCAAAGACAGACAAACAGTTGAGAGGAAGCTCTGAGTTCTTTTAGAATAATACCACAACAGCTCCAAACAGGATTCTTCTGGCAGATATGAGCTAACTGCATGAAATTATACATGCAAAAGCAGCTACAGAGCCGAGGAGAGGTATAACATATTTATACAGATGGTATGATGAATGCAGTTGAGTTTTGAATTTATATTTCCTCTACACTTCACACGCTGCAAACTTTGTGCGCGCTCTGCAGAAGACTTCGAATTGGCACGCTGTATAATGAGTGTTGTTGCACAAGAAGGCAGAGCAGGAGGCAAGAAAAAAAAAAACCTTAACAGGGAAAAGAAACAAAAATCAGTCCGTGATCCCAGAGCCTGAGGAGGCACGGTGCAACCTTCTAAAGCCCTGTGCACAAAAAAAGTATTCTTTCCCTGTTATGAAAATGCCAGGCTCTTCTCTAAAGGCACCCAGCTGGGGTGTGTGTGAAAGGACTTTGAAGGAGAAGCTTCCTTTAGAGGCTTTGGTTGTATCTGTTTGCTACAATATGTAATGACTGTTGAAGTAAAAATGTTGGCAGAAGATAGGACACTTTCTCGAGAAAGACCAGTCCATGGAGAGAGAAAAGTACCTTAGACTACTGCTCAGAATTTCCCCTCACAAATAAAAATTATTGAATGATACAGGGTTATACGAATTCACCGTAAAATACAGGCAGCAGAGACGCCAGTACTTTTCTGTTATTTTACAGTACTTGTGCTGTAATTTATTCTTACAGTATAATAATGTATATTAGATTACTGTATATAACTCTAAAATTACAGTAACAACCCTGCTGTCAGTCTTTCACAGTTATTTCCCAGTCTTACATATTATATTTACAGAAATTTTCAGGAAGAGCTCCAAAGAAAAACACCATTATTTTCTGATAGACCAAGAAGAAATCTGTCGCCTTCAAAAGACTTCACAACTGGCTGATTTTGGTCAAAAGAAACTACATTAAAAGTGCACAAATAGGTCAAAAGTTCACATCAAGGTTTTTGAAAGTAGCTTCAAGACTTTGAGTAAAAATAATCTGCAGAGTAAATCTTGTTTTTTTCCTGCTGAGAAACTTCATTTCAGGTGTATTTTGTTGCTTTTGTACTCTTAAACTGGTATCAGTCCATAATCAAGCGTTATTATGTGTCTGGTTCCAACATTCACAGAAAACTACAGAACAATACTCTGGATCGATTCGCGTCTTGATTACAAATTTCTCCCGGGAACTGTGCTCAGTATATATTGTTAAATTGATCGTTAACGTCACACCCGTGTTGCTTGTGCACCAGAGGTGGAGAGAAAAATGAAACCCCAGAGAGGAGAAGAAGAGAGAAAAGCTTAAGGGACACAATGAAGAAAAAGAAGAGAAGAAGAAAAAAGAGAGAGGGAGAGAGACATTCAGGCGTGTGAAGTGGCCGAGTGTTGTGGCAATCTATTGTCGCCACAGTGATGACAGGAGTGGGCGGGCGCTCGATATCATAACAGCACAGAGGTGGAGCGGCAAATCCACCTTTCCTGTGTTCCTGTCATCCATCCGCGTCCGCACAGCTGTACATCTGTCCGAACACCAGAGGAGGGGGGTAGAGGAGTGAGGCCCGTCAGTCAGGTGGGAAGAGGAGTGAGAGGGAAAAAAAAGAAAGAAATGTGGTGATGGACGGCTGAACACAGGGGTGAAGGAGGCCAGAGAGGTGGAGCACAGTGGAGCAGATGGTAAGTGGAGTGCATGTTTTCTCATTTCTTTTGATGTGATCCTAAAATTTAAAGAGGCGTATTCTACTCCCCATATCTTGAACATACAAAGAAACAATGCTGGGTGTTCGAACTGAACATGTGCAGATTTTCAAACCTCTACATATTTGCATGCAAGCTTAAAGTTCTGTACATAGCTCCACCCCTGACTAACCACCAGAGGGCTGGCCAATCAGAGGGAATGGGGTTTTATTGAGCAGGGAACAATAAAGAGACAATTCCCAAAAGAAGGGTTACGGACAGAGGGTTTTCCAAAATTATCAGTTTAAGAAAAATAACATTTTGAGCTGTGAACCACGTGAAGCTACTCCAGGGAAACCAGAGGTGCAGAATAAAGGTGAAAAAGACACTATACCCCTCTTTAAACCACATCAACTTTAATAGTTAAACATGACCGGAAGTGACCGTAAATTGAACCACGTGGTGATCGATAATCTGGAAAGCTAGTTTTTATTTACTTGGGGATTCTTCTGGGCTCATTTGACCTTCTAGAGCAGATTTACCTGAGAAAAACACCTGCTCAGTCCAGCACAAGAGAGCACTGTTTTATAGTAAAATAAAAAATATCTTCTTACTATTTTTTGCACTGAGTGGCTTTTGCTTTAATGACATCTATTTGCATAGAAGCATGAAAAATATACATAACCTATACAAAGTTTTCTCAGCCACCTAAGTGCCAAAAAATCTGACTTTTGTGAAAAAAGAATTCAAAACTTCTGAACAGGAAACAGAGTGTTTTGTTAAATCCCAATCTATGTCAGATAGATGACATTTAAAAACATTTGCTGTTTTTTCCCATGCATATAGACAGGATACAACCTCTAATTTTAAGTTGGTGGAAGCAGAAATGCATGTTTCCACATGCTTACACAGCCTCAGTTTGGACTTTCACTGCTTACAGGGAGAACCCTGTGCAATGTGTTTATCTTTTAGAATAAAAAAAGGACAGCAGGGATATGTTTCAAAAGTGCAGAGAAGATGAGTGAAGTCAAGAAGAGACAGGAGACTTTGGAGACAGCCTGACCTGAAATGTTTGAGGAGAGGTAATGATGCCTCTGAAAAGGAGCTCAAACTGAGAGAGAGGGGGTGAGAGAAAACAAAGAAAAGAGAAACATATCATTTGAGTTTATTTCTACTGGGACAGAAACCATTTCACATCTCAACAAGCACACACCCACTGACACTATCCCGGCTGTCAGAGGCTGAGGAGTGTTTGTATGTTGGGTCATGTTGACTGAGTGCTGCAAGTGTTATTTACCCATGCCTGTATGGTCCGGCGATACAGCAGAAAAAAAAGCACTGATGGGCTGGTTTCAAAGAGCCTTGCCTGCTCTTTCAGCATCAAAAAGTGCACTTAGGAGCCTCTATAATTTTCATGCCTTACCTAGGCTCAGGTTGGGTTATATTATGAGGACCAATCGTCTCTCTCACTCTCTCTCATCTTCTCTCCGGCTGCCAGTCTTAGCCCTCATCGGTCCATCTCTGTCCTGGCTGTTTGTATCATACACTAAACACATGGTGCATTAATAACAGGCCTCGACTTTGAATGAAACACAAAAAGAAAAAAAGAAAAGAATTTCACTTCAAACTTAGTATCCTTGGGGTTGCAACTCAGCTCAAGCAAGAATTTCCCACTGAAATGTGTTATGGTGCCAAAGAACTGTTACATTAGTGCACATGTACAGTTGTGCACAAAAGTTTATATACATGGCAGAATTCTTGATTTTTTTAGCTTTTTCTCAGAGAATATGAATGACATCACAAAAACGTCACTCGTGGTTAGTAGTTGGGTGAAGACATTTCCTAAAAAAATAGTGTACTCTTTTTTAAATCATAATGACAACAAAAACTTGCAAAATGACCCTGATCAAAAGTTTACACGCAAAAGTTTACACACAAAAGTTAACACATGTTGCTTTTCTCATATTCTCTGAGAAAAGGCCAAAAAATCATTGGGTCTCCCGGGGTATATAAACTTTTGAGAACACCTGCATATGGAAACAATCCCAAGTGCAGAGAATCACTGTGATGCTATAATGGTGTGAAGTTATTTGAATGTGTGTCCAATCAAGACCTCACATGACAATCCAGGAAAAATATGAATAAAGATACTTGTCTTTACGATAAAAACATAACTGAGGAAGCTCTGTGCTAACTCTCAGGTAACTTAAGAAAGGCTCACAACCTGGAAAGACTTTACTCAGTGTTTTTAATGGTGTTCCGACAATCTTTAGTTATTTGGATGTCTTTTATCTTCCTAATTTCAACTTTCACTTTAAAGAAAATGTTTACTACCTTCTATCTGAATTTCTAAATTGGGACCTAACTGGCTTTTTAAAGAAACCAAAGAGATCAACTTTGAAGTTTTGTTCTAGATTTTTTTTGTCTGTTTTTGCCAGTTTCAAATAAATTGTTGTGACTGCAGGATAATTCTGAAAACCTTAAGCTGAAAAGATTTTACACTCGACAAATGTCATCTCAGAATCACATGATAGCATACCCCTTGAGTGGGGGCCACAGTTTATTAATTGCATCATTTAGCTCAATGGACTTGGAAGAAACGGAATAAAATTTTGTTGAGCATTTTTTAATTAGCGAATAATCATCTCCTTGGAGGTCCATGGAGGTGGCCAGCTTTCTCTGCCGTGATTTTACATTAGAACAGTGTAATTTTACCCTTTTAATTGTATTAATTTATGGGACTTAAATTACTTCCTTTGGCTCCCTGTGGTGCTTTCGGGCTGCCACTTCCTGTTCCAATCTGATCCTGTGCAAGTTTGTTCTGGGGTTGCTCGTTGGTTGCTAGGTGCTGCTCCAGTGGCAACTTATTGCAGTAGATCTGCCAGTTGTAATTCTTTTTTTCTGCTTTTCTTTTCTATCATTATTTATCTTCCAATTTGGTGCTTGCTATCACTTTTTGTGTCTCATTTGTTTGTTATGAACACTACACTGGTTATGTCTGCAGTGGTATTTTTCCTTTTTCCGTTCCTGTATGCATCCACCCTGACACTGGTGGAGGCCCGATGTTCCCTGCGAGCTGAGGAGAAGGAGTCAGGACAACGTGCCAGTACTGCTGTGTTAGGTAGTGAGCAACGACATCGACATCTCCTTCCATCCATCCCTATGAGGAATGTAAGATCTATTCTCTAATAGGATTGACCAGCTAACTGCTCATCACAGGAAAAAGGCTAAGGGAGCCAACATTGGACCCAGCACCACATTGGAAGGATTTCACCTGTTGTGAGCAGGCAGGAAACAGGAGAGAGAGACTGAACAGACTGGTGAAGAAGGCCAGTTCAGTCCTGGACCCTGTGGAGTTGGAGGCTGACAAGAGACTAATAGACAAGCTGTCTTCTCTGATGGACTTTTCAAATTCATTTAAATTAGTTTCTACGTCTATTTTTCGAAGGGCCACTCAGCGGCAGCTTGTTGCAGCAGCATTGCATTGCTGCTGTGACTGTGAATTTCCCCTCGTGGGATGAATAAAGTACCTTATCTATCTTATCTATCTAGACATGTACAGGGTTGTTTTTAGGTCCATCTCAGTTTAAGTCTTACAACATGGTCCTTATTTATCCTAAGGGTGTACCCAAGCTATCCAAGAGGCCAATGTTTCATTCCTAGCACCACATTACTGTGGTTCCCGTCTCAGTTCTTATGCATATGTTGAGATTTTGAGATATTACTGTTCAAATCTGTTTGGTGAGCCTTATAGGCCTTTCTGTTTTCCCTTGCAGCAGAATATGATTCATGGTTGAAGCAGCAGGATCACCAGAGAAATCAAGCTAAGTGGAGACCCCACTGAATGCCTCTGGGCTGGTCTGAGGCGGTCTTTCAAATCGTTCAGTCAATGGCAACAAGAAACAGCATGGGAGATGATACATCTCTGGATTTCACCTGGTTATAATGACACCAGACTCACAGTCGTGATACAAGACTGAGTGGTCAGTATGGGGGAACTGTACTTGACATGTAGCCATGTTGATGAATATAATCCCTACAGACGTATTCTGCTTGACTGCAGTGTAACCAGAACCATAACAAAAACTACAAAATAGGGATGGGAGCGATAGAATTTTGTTGATACCAATGCCTTGATTAATTCCACTTATCAGTCTATCAGTCCAATTCTTTATCTATTTCCTTATCAATTCTTCCTGGGAATTTTCTGTGCACAAAAAGTAGGCTTTACAGGTTTTTAATTCCCTATATATATATTAGCATCAAGGCAGCATTGTTTTCAACATTATCTGTGTTACATTAGGAGATGTAAAAAATGTTGACTGTAGAAACTATGACTGTCCTGTGAGAGAGTACTGTACTTTTCTTTGTGTTCATTTTTACAGCTTCCAAATTAAAGCTTCAAGCATGGAATCCTGAGTCAGAGATTTCCGTTATCTAGCCTATACAAGGCCCAGCTGCTCTGGCGTAATGTACAGCATTGACAAGGGAATTATTAAGCAAAAAGGCCAATGATGTCCATTGGATTGAACCATTTCTGAACCGGGTCTTGACTCCTATCCCTGCTATAAAACTAACTTAAAACAGCCTCAAATGCCAATCATCAAACCTTGTAGCTTTAGTAGTTTCTAATGCCAGAAGTCAAGATCCCTTTTTGTAACTGATGGAGGGGGGCACCCCTTCACCAGACAAATTTTCAAAGCATTTGGGTGGCTCACATTGTAATTTTCAACAGTTCATTCTTAATTGGTTATAATAATGTTGTGTTACAGAGGAGTATGAGACCATTTCTGCATAAAGTTCCCTTCTTGTTTGTGTAATCTCACATTTTTTCTGGACCAAGAGTCCAATTACAGAGCCAATAACAAATTATTTACTTTGTTTACTCCATCTCCGACTTGGTCACGGAGGCATGAAAATGGGGATAGTTAAAGGCGGTAAACAACAACAGTAAATTTCAGACACATTAATTGCTTAATTGCTGAGAGTATTTTATTCAGCATATTAACATAAGCATTTCCTTGGAAGGATAGTGCTAGCATAGCAGAAAATTGGCCTGGGGGGCTTAGGGGAATTAGAAAGGCAGATTGCATGACGTGGTGGAGGGAGAAGTCTAAGCTAGCGGAACCGACATTTGAAGCTTTTTTCCCCCTAATTATGATCCTTCTGTGCATGTTTTAAAGTCGGCTCTCTTTCCCTCGAAACTCTTTCAAAGCTCATTTCATTCACTTGGAAAGGATTTGTCATGTGGAAAATAAGCTTCAGTGTTTGATTTTTTCTTTTCTTTTTTGTGTGTGCTGATGAAGACATATCCTTTTTAAATGCATTATTTTTCTGTTACCTTCTTTGGGCACTTGGAAAGATGCAGCTTCCTCACAGCAGCTGATTTAAATAGCTTTTTATTGAGACACACAAACACACACACACACAAACACACACATGACGCATGCCTTGCTTTGCTTTCTCCCCCCTCAGCTTCAATTTCAATATGTAAAATCTGCCTCAGTCTCACTGTGCAGGCAGTAATTCTTGTGTTTTCCGGACATACTTCAATCTTTCTGTTTACTTTCTGTATTTATTTCTCACAGTGGTTCCTCTTTCTTCATTTCCCTCCAAACATTGCCCACCCATCCGGCGTGAAACAAAGAATAAAACCTCCCAAACGAGATCACCCACCATGTAATCTCGCCAAACAAATGACAAACACCCGCTGCTTTAGCGAAACACTGTCCGCAGACGGCTCCCGCTGTCTGTGATAGCAGCATGTGAGCACGACTAAATGCACCACGCTGAAGGAAGCCAAAGCATGGTGAGACTCTCTGCTTTCATTTCCATTTTCGTGGAGCTGTTTGCTGACTCCGGAGATGCTTTTATTAATGGGAAATAGAAGGTAATGAAATGCTGAAGAAAATACAACTCAGCCTTCTTCTTTCGCTCTCCGCTCGTTCTTCTATCTTTTCATACCTGCTGTGGACACGCACATTATCACACCGTCCTGCAAAGCTCACCCCCTTGTCCATTCCTGCTCATTGCAACAATAAAGGTCCGTGGAAAAGCCCCCATCTTTCATTCCTCGGGCTGCATGCCGTCAGCACTTTCACTGAGATATTGTTGGGGGGAAATCAGTGAAAAAAATTCTGTCTGGACCTGTAAAAGTTGACCTCTGTAGCTTAATCTATGTGGCAGTCAGAGGCCAGAAAAAGTGCAGTTGTATTACAAGTGACTCCAGACCTAAATATGCTCAGCTGGAGCTCAAACTGGAACAGTTTCACCCTCATATTTCCAACTTTGTCTTTCATCCTGTTTCCATCTACGTTTTGTTTGTCGAATTTGGAGACAGCTTTGCTTATTTAAAGAAAGTATGGAAATTGTAATGTATAATGCTGACAGTATTAACAATAACGCATTTTGTGTTGGGAGCTGGGATGGTTGTTGATTTTAAACAACTATTTAAGATAGTCTTTACTGCAAATGTAAAACTGATACTGTAGGGCTCTTGACTGGACAGGTACATTTGAGGCACAGGAGCCATGATTAAGGAGGCAGGCTTACTTTAGGTCCTTAATCTGGACTGGGCAACAAACAAAATACATAGAGGTAGTATTTTATTTGTTGTCATGGCTCAGAAGCAGCTTTGACTTAAGCAAAATAGCTTTTGGCAAGTCTTTTCTGGAGCCAGTAAGATTTAAAACCATTGTAAAAATAGGGGTCTTAAACATTTTTTAGACTAAGGACCCCCTTAGGACCCACAAAGGAATAGAGATGGAAAAGGGACCCCCTACCATACACATATTGTGGAGTTAATTCTGTTTCATATTTAACTGGGCCTAGTACAACAAATTAACCCCTTTGTAACAGACAACTTCTCAGGGGGAAAGTAACCCTTTTAACCCCCTTAAAAATGGGCTACTTTTCAAACTCCGTCATGGAAGGATAAGAAGGACTACTTTCTCTGATTTTGAAAAGTAACCTGTTATGAAAGGATATAAAGGACTATTTTACAAGTTAAAGAACTTTTTGTTGTGTATTCAGTACTTAACTGTTCAGATAAAACCCAGGTTCATTTGTAAGACAGTGAATCGGGTAAACTTGCCACAGCAATTTATAAACGTACTTCGTCAACTGATACCAATGCCAGTATCAACACTGTCTGTCAATCCTATGACATTCATGCACATAAGTTATCCATATTGACATTCTTTTGTTTATTCTAAATGTTGGGGGGGGAATTAATGGCTCATGTGCCACTACCATGTACAAATAACCTTGTCATGATATATTTGAAAACTGTTAAAAAAAAAAAAATTAACCAAAAATGTCATGGACCTCCTGCAACATTTTCTCAGACCTCCTGGGGGCCATGGACCCCCTGTTGAAGACCCATAGTAAATACACTAGTAGTATGGACAGGTTTGTGAGGACTTGATATGGTGTATTCATGAAAGTCATTATCTTCATTTCAGTCACTGGACCACAAGAGCGCAAGACAACCAAACAATAAAGAGATTATCTCATTATCTTGTTTGTTTGTTTGAATTCACAAAAGTTCACAGTGATGCATTACAGCGTCGCATAAGACTACAAGTCAAAAGTTTGGACACACCTTCACATTCAGTGTTCTTTCTGTATTTATACTCGTAGTCTAACATTGTACATTTATACCGAAGACTTCAAATCTATAAAGAATTGGTACTCAGGGGTCATTTTACTGTCATTATTGGAGTCGCGCAGCTTTAAATGCCAGCACATGTGGTGTTATATTTAATTCAGGAGGAATCTTGATAACTGGTCCCTTGCAAACTCTCCTAATCTTGTTTTTCAATTCACAGCCCGAAATGAACCACACTTATTATTTGAAAAGAAAATTAAAATGAGTTGAAACCACACATTTGCAGTTCCTAAATCTTCTGGCTTCCAACACAAGTAGATGTCAGTGGTCACTGTCAGCTGATCAAAACATGAATTGAAGGACAACACACTCAGAGGTAATACTGCAGGAATACAAGAGGAGTATCTACATTTTCATATTCTGTCACAGTGTTTTACTCATGAGCAAATGTATGCACATAATTTAAAGGCTGCAGAATGCAAATTTAACTACACAAAACCAGGAGCCCTGACACAGTAAAAAGTAACCTGAAATACGTTTGGTGTCTCCACTCTCAAACCTTTCCTGGTTATTAGATGACGGACTTGGCAAAAAGGTCATCAACATATCAAGAGTTCGGATGAGGAAGAGCCGTATTGATCACTCAGGGAGCTATCTCGAATAAAAATCTAATGTTGTGACATTTTAGGTTTAATGCCAAAAAGAAAACAACATTTTCACAGAGACAGCCAAATGACCAGAGCAGAGAGGGAGAAAGCACTCAGGGTGTGTTGATTGACATCCAGCCTTTGCTGCCGTGTGGAAGACTTAAGCTGTTAATACGCCTGATAAACCTCCCATGCCATTACAGCTATAGGTGGCGAGAGCCTTGTTAATTGCTGTGTTGACACATGGCTGCTCTAATTTCACTCTGTGTTCCTTCATATTTTCCTCATCAGGCGTAATTTGCTCGCTCTGCTTAGAATATTAACTATCTTCAAACTTCCTCTTTATGCATTACTGCATATTTTAAACAAGATTATGTGAAACGAAGATGCTAGCTATTCTCCTTTGAACAAACAGCATTAAGAAGACTCTTATTCTGTGCATCAGTCAGGGCTTTGAGGAGATCAAACCGATGATTCTGATTAATGATGTCATTCAAGAGTCACTATGGAGCCAGGCTCAGTCGTCAAATATCCAATGTGAAATGATTCGACATTGATTTACTATAAGTTGTCACTTCTTTGAGGCTAAGTGTCACTGACTGAGCTGAATCTGTTTGTCACCGGAAAAACTCACAAACAGTGTTTTTGCCAGCATGTCCCCTCAAGCTGAAATTACATGTTTATATCTGAATGGCCACAAGGGTCCCATGTGACAGGAATTTCATCATCTGTGTGTGTGTGTTTGTGTGTGTGTGTTTGTGTGTGTGTGTGAGTGTGTGTATGTGTGTCAGAGGAGAGTATGTAGAAAGTGTACCCATGCAGCATAAACACAACACACAAGCAGTATGGAGACACACACTCACACACAGCACTGAACTGGTGTGAAGCTGATGCAGGGTGTCGATGCGATGATTCAAACTGGTTTAATCTGGATCAATCAAGAGACTTGTGGGGCTTTATAAGAATCTGGAACAAACTCAGACTCGTTTCTGCTGGGAGGACCTTTCACTTTTGAAGTTTTGATCAGAAGTTTATTCCAGAAATAAATTTCAAGAAATCTGAAACGTCTTTCTCCTTCAGTTAGAGTTAGAATATCCCATCAGGTTTCAGCTAAACTGTTTGAAATTTCAGTTGTTTACAAGTTAATTTTCTTATCATCAATTATAAAACATATGACTTGAAATGTTCCCCCCAAAAAAGAAATAAATAAGTCTTTACGATTTTAATATATTCTTTCCGTAAAAATATCTGTATTTCAGTATTTTCAATGTGACACTGTTGTTGGTTAATCTACAGTCAATTTTCTTGCATTTTTATTTTAAATGGGAACATTTTAAAAGAACTGCGAGGACTTTCTATGTGAGTTTGAAAAAGACTCATCTCTAAATTCATGCCTGATCATAATCTAAAAACTTGAAATTAGATTATCGGCACGAAAATAGGTTATTATTAAATACTATTTCTAAGCAGCCTGATGAAGTCAGACTGGACTGGACTAATTTACAGCATGCAGAAGTCTCCATGACAACACTCACTGGCTGACAAAGTTAAGCAGTAAGAAGAGAGATCTGTGTTTCTCCCTTCTGAAAACAATTTCTTGGATTTATTTTGTAGTGATGGTGGAAACACCAGCTTGACTTGTCTGACAGACAAGGAACAGAGGAAAGCTGAATGGTAGAGTGATAGAGCATGGGTTAAAGGCAAAAAAACCCCTGACTGTTTATGATGATGCGCATTCGAGCTCAAATGCAGCAGTTATACTGCAGTGGTTTGCTGTCAGGTTTCAAACAACAGCGCAACATAACTGTCTACAAATACATTACCTTGTCATGTTGTATCAGGCAAAATGCTGTCTTGAACTAAGAAATTTAGTGTTTAAAAGAAGGTGTGCTCCCCATTCATTTTTCCAAAACTAAGAAAAATATCTTCGTTCCTCATGATTATGGAGAGCAAGGGCTTTTGGGAAGCAGAGTCTTAATCACTATACTAGCTTTTCCACAAAAGTTCTCACAGCTACTTTAAGCAGCATCATCTGGAGGTGAAAAATGAAGATTATGCAGGTGTGCAAAAACTGCTGTTTCTTGAGTGTTCACCAGAGGCTGACTCCAACAACAAAAAAAGGCATTTTATCATCAGGATTTGCATGTGTGAAGCCTTGCACCAGTGTTGTTTTTTATTAATTTTTCTCTTATTTTTGAAAAAAACATTATGGGGGGGGGGGGTCATGTTTTTAATGACTCATCCTTTTTGGATATTTGATAGCAGAGAGCTCTGCATAATTAGGGGCAGGGGTGCGATGACCTACAAGTGGACAGACCACCTGGCTAAACACAAGCATTACACACACTCCACTTTGATAAACTCTATACACTAAACTTTCTTCAATTTTCAGTATAATACTCACCAAATATTAACAATTGGGAACAACAGCTGTAGAGGAAAAGAAACACCTGATTCTACATCTGTACCAGTGCCTGTTGGGGAGCTTTTCAGCTGCCATATTATTGAGGTGAAGATCTTAAAGGATAAACAAATGCATCACCAGTATTTACTCGATAATTACTGCAAACTGTTTTCTTTCAACAGTATCATAACATCTTTTAACCAGTCTCCTTCAACTCTGCTCTCCCCTGGGTCCTCAGCAAAAACAAATAAAAAGTGTGAAAAACATACATACAGCCATACGTACACACAGGCACAGTGCCGAGTTCCATGTGTGGGCTGGTTTTTACAAGCAGAGCTAATGTCTGTCTGAACACAACCTTAAGTAAGCTTCATCTCAAGAGCTCACTTGACAAGCAGAGAAAATCTGAACCCCCTCCTCCCACAACTTCCAAAATCAGAAATGAGTTTGCCATTTTTGAAGAAATTCTGTTTTACTTTAACAAATACTAATAGTAAAGAGGGTTAGTTTAATTAAGATAAGCACACATCTCAGGGTTTGATGATAGGTAAATTGATGCAGATTCTAACATAAAGTATAAATCCCAAAGCCTTGTGGAAGTAATATCCCCCTTTTCTAACATTATCCTGATAAGAGGTTTAGTTTGCACTCGAGCAACTTGTGCTGAAAATACATGCACTTATGATCCTGCATGGCACTTTTGGTAAAAGTAGCTGTCAAATGGCACATTATTAGTCTCACCTGTTAGACCCATTTCTGCCAAGAACAGAAAAAAAGCAGTCAGTGTAGAGACGGGATGGACTGTGGTGGGACAATTTAATCCATTAAAGTGAGAGAGGAATTTACGAATGTCTGCGTAGAAACACTCAAGATTCACTGAGTCAAACACAGGCAGCAAAGTGACCGTTCACACGCAGTAGCACCAAACTAAAAGGCAGTCGCCGTGTCAACAAAAGTTCTGTCGGATTCACCTGCAATCGTCTCTGTGTAAACGGGGCCTCAAACACCAGACAGAGAAAACTAGAGTTTTTAGCTGTACATCATGTGAAAATACTATCCAGAGGTAGTGCCTTTAACAGCCAAGTAACCCCTCTTTAAAGTGTACACAAGAGCCTAAAATCATTTCCTATTGGCCAGACCACTGCTAGTTCTATATCCATCGTGAGCTTGGAGAGCTGGTTTAAGGCTGAGACAAATAATCTGGGTCACTTAAAAAAGCCTGACTTTGCGTCACAGGGAGCAAATGCAATGAGGGTTTTTCTGTTTCAGGATACTTTGGTATTCTTAGTTTTTCTTTCGTCACAGTTTCAGTCTCTGGCAGTCTGGCAGAAGAATATATTTAAAGTAACAATTCACAGATGACTGATATGCCCTCACCTCTTGAATATGACACTGTTTCATTACACATGCACTTAAATCAGCTGCTTCTGATTCTCACCTCCAGCTGATGAAGGCTTCCTGTGTCAAACACTGAGTACTTTGAAGGATATTTTTATGACATCATGACAATTAGTCCTGAACCTAAAAGAGGAATATACGTATAAGGACTCACTACTAATATATGAGACTGAGTAATCAGATATCTTATCTTGCATGGATACTAAATAATCAAACATCTCTAGAATAAGATTTCATAGTGACTGTGTCCTTGTGTGAAAGTTTCCATCTCATCCATCCGCTGTTCCTGATACAGAGGAGACGAGGGGAAAGAAGAAAGGTATTCATCTGAAATGAGGGAGACCTCACACACCTCCATTATCACAGAATTTGTTTGGCTGTTTTAATACCTATACAGTGGTAAATTCAAAATTAATTATGCATGAATTCGATGCATAAATTACGAGTTGACACACGGGGAAGCAAAACCCAGATGAAAATGGAAATCAGAAGCTATCAAAGGACAATGTCAAAAATCTCAGAGTGTGTGCAGAAGATGGGAAAATAAATGTTTATTCTCGGGTCACTGAGGATGTTAATTAGAAACGCATTTTTTTCCATCTTCCTCCCAAGCATGAATGGTGCTGGCTCAGAGCTGAATGGGATTGCTTCCTCACCGTCGTCTCTGATGCATCGTAAATGACAGCTCGTCAACTTAAAGGACGTTTTCAATGACAGTTCTCCTGTTCTTCAGGAGATCATATCCTCCGACCTGAAGGCTCAGAGGAGGAATGATTGCAGTGCGATTAGGGTGTACGCTTCACATTAACTGCTGTTTACACTGATTGGATTTGCAGAGATTATGCTTTAATAGCACCATGGTGCACTTACATCTATGAATGCACTATTAAAGTCTGCTGCAGCTGTGCTGTATGGTGGATGGTAAGCTGCTAAAAACAAATCTATCATGCCTTTGCAGATGGTCGTGCGGTCATTGATAAAGCCTTTGTGTCTTATGAATGATTGTTCAGCTCCATGTTTGTGTGTGTGCAGCTCTAAATGGACGCTTTATTTCAATTTCCATCAGAGGCTGTGATTGCAGCAATAACCCCTCAATGAGCATCCGAGGAGAACGCTTCCTCTTTGTTTGTCGGCTCCCATATGAGCGCTCTATCTGACAAACTGCTCACAGCAGCGTTTTCACCAAACATGATGGTAATCTGACATGGTGTGTTTCCCTCCCCATGGCTTTTGATTTCTGTCCTGCACCTGCAAAGACACTTCACCAAACCTCTGATTTCCAGAGTAGTAGTAGTGGACTCTGTGTGTGTGTGTGTGTGTGTGTGTGTGTGTGTGTGTGTGTTTACTGCATGAGCAGGACTGTAAACATGATTCACCACAGGGGTCTGATCAAATCTCAGCAGCAGCGTGGCAGAGGCAGAAGAGAGTTTCTTTATTCCAGCCAAAAAAAGAAGTACAAAGCTGACAAATTCCTCTCCTCTGCTTGCAAGAGGAGGTTAAAGTGCACAGAGACTTTGTGTCTTGTCCAGGTTTTTGAAGGGTGCATGAAGCAAGGTCTTTACACGCTTGTTTGCTCCAGATTTTCCTGGAAAAATGTTGAGAGGTGAGCAGAGCTGGAGTTCCTCACTAACCTTTGCTTTCCTGTCTTTTAAACCACAAAACATTTGGATGTAGCGGTCTCAAGCCAACAGCTGATCCAAATAATACGGGGCGTGTTGTGTTTAAAGCACAGCCTGCAGATTCACCATCTGTTCCATATCTGCACTCTTGTTGAAAGCATTAAATAGGCTGATTATAGACATTATCAGTAAGTGCCACCCATTGTGACAGCAGATGTAAAACAGTCTAGCGATGGCGGTGTAAAGCACTTTAGCTTTAGTTCTTTTTGTGCAGTAGTTGTTAGTCCATACTCAGGACAACATGTAGGCTGTGATTTGGATTAACAGCTGTGCCATAAAAGCACAAAAACAACACAAAAGCAGTTATTTTAACTGTTGACTCAAACGCAGACAGAAAAATTCTTTCCCTCGAATTCAGTGGAATCACTACAAGGAGAATATGGCACATACACTATAGTGTGTGTTTGTGTGTGTGTGTCCATCTTTGGAGCTGGAGCACATTGATCCACATCCAAACACCCTAAACTAATTAGGCCCCTCAAAGTACAGCCCGAGAAAAGTACCTGACAATTAACTCCAGCACTCTGCTCCGATGGCATTTAGTTTTCAACATGTTTCATTGTTGAGTATTGACGAAATGCCACACGGGCATCGATCTCGCCTCGACCATTAGCATGCCTCTGATTCTCATCTCATAATGCTGCTTAGATCGTGTTTCCAGTCAAAACGGCTGTTGTTTGTCAGGGCAGATGAAATGATGATGTGCTTGCTCTGCCTGGGTTTTAATAGTCTCTGACATCCCGAAGGACTGTGTGATACCACCTCTTCTTATTGGCGCTAAGTGAATCAACCGTCAGGTGGAATTTGTCGAGCCGGAGTTGTCAGCGCACTTATTCCTTTAAAAACTAAAACAACTGGTGACTGATTGTCGGAGCTATTTTGATCAGTTCATTTTCTACCTGGTTGTTCTCTTTTTCCTAACAAGATAGTGATCACCCTTTAGTACTACAACAGCCTATGGGGGCCAAACTTTAATACATCAGAACGTAACATAAAAGGCATGCCACATAATAGAACATTTAAGATGAGGTATTCTTCATTCCCACATTTTAAACAAATATAAAGTTATAATGCTGCATGTTCAGTCCAGATGTGTACAGTTTTTTTTTTATCTCTACACGTAGAAATCCCCTGAATTAAGAACGAGACCTGCTGAAATGATGAAGTCATTGCATAAGTATTTCCTTACTGGTTATTGATATGTTGAAGAGGCAGGCCTCAAACACCAAGGTCTGCCTGTAGCTCTGCCTCCACTAAGCTCACAAAGAGCTAGCCAACCAGAAGGAAGTGGGTTCAAAAAGCCAGGAGCCTTAAAAAGACAGTAGGTAAAATAAAGCTTTAAGGAGAATTTTTTTAAAAACAAGAAACTGTGAGAAATTAAGAAGGATTTTTCTTTTTAGCTGTACTCCACGAAAAGCTACCACAGGTGTACCAAAGGGGTAGATTAAAAGTCATACCCTCCCTTTAATACCAAATATATGATCCTCATTAGCTGGCAGTCGATTATCTGCGACTTATTTTACAATATGAAAAGTATATTCCACATCATAAGAATTTGGATTGTTTGTCTAATTTTGACCACCATGGTCAGATTGTCACAAAAACTGAAACAATGAAACAATGAAACACCAAGAGCTCTCCTGCAATCAGAAGATGCACCCTGACTGTACGTTACGTAGGCCTTTCTGTGAAACAAGAAACACAAGAATCCACTGGAAAGATTACTGACGGGAAGTGAAAGCATATCCAGGGTGTTAGCCAAGCTCACGTATGACTCTTAAATACCAAGATATGATTGGCTATTGGTGAGATAAACTTCTGCATCTCACACGTAACGGTTCCACTTCAACTAAGATCTTTCATCTTCACACTGCACACACGCACCTGCATCTTGAGTTTAGCATTTCCAATTTGGCTCCAGACGAATATTCAGATCGGGTTAAAATCTCTGTGAATCAGGGGGCAGATCTTATGGATCCATTCTGTTCAAAGAGCCAGAAAAATTTGACAACTTTTTACCTTAAATGATATTCATTTTTAAGAGGCCAGCCTTGGGGTAACTCATTTTATCCAGGGTATAATCCCTGGGAGGAATGCACATTCTTTTATTATTTATTGTTTTTATTTAACCCACTATGGAACTCGTTAAATGAACTTATTTAATATCTGCATCCTTGCACCACTCATCACTGCACAATTATCATATTTTTTTAGTCTTTAAATATTAGTCTTGTCTATTTGCTATTCGTTTGTTTTTATAGTTGTTGATAATAAATGCAAATTTATTATTATTATTATTATTATTATTACTATTATTATTATTATTATTATTATTATTACTATTTTCCCTTTTATGCCTTACTATTACCTTGTACAAGAGAGCACAGTATACCACAACAAATTCCTTGTATGTTCAAGCATGCTTGGCGATGAAAGTTGATTCTGACTCTGAGGAGTGGTTAAGTAGGATTTGAATCTTAATCTAAATCTATTGATTATATTTTATGAGTAGGATGTCTGAGTTTGAAGCATGGAGAGCTCATTCCATCATAAGCACTGAAGAGCTGTCAGTAGATTTGGTCCATGAATGTCAAAATTGCGTCATTTTAATATCGTAACTCTTGACTTAATCGATTGCTTTTTGACACCACAGCCAAAAAAAGTCTGTGTATCACCTGATGGGAAGTCCCTTTGCCTGTGAGAAAAGGATGCACACATGGCACAGGTTCATGCTTCTTTGTGTTTTTCAAGTCACATCCGTCAACAGATAAGTTCAGGTTTTGGTGGTTTTTGGTTTAAGACAACACCACTAAACGTCCCCTGTACCGTTTAATTTTCCCAAACATTTGTTTATCCATAACAACAATTCTGGGCACAAAAAGAGATTTTTATGTTGAGTTTAACGACCTCATAAAATGTAAGTCTCCACAATGGTTCCTTGGATGCTTTCATAATGCTTGCTGTAAACACTGTCATTAACAGGCACTTTCTTTGTGTGCGTGCTTGTAAAATCCAAATTCAGAGGCCAATTATTACAATTATGTTTTTTTTTTTTCTTTAATGGAGCATGATGGTAATTTTAACTGTCTTAAAGGATGATTGTTCCTGCAGGGGAGACTTTTCCATGCATAAAATGATACTTTGACATTATTTGTTATTGAAATAGTTACCAGTTAGCATAGCTTAGCAAAAAACAAAAACTGCAAAATTTATACAAAGTCTGGTTAGAAAAAAAAAAGACCTTTCTCTCAGAATTAAATGATGTTCGAAATGAGAGATGAGAATTTAAACAAGGCTGTAAGAGTATATAAACTGTAATTGCTCTGTCTTCAAGTTCCAGTTGAGACACTTGTGAGTGTATTGACCTTTTCTTTGCAATGAAAATAAAAAATCTTGTCCACTGGCAGAAGTCTCTATTTCATTCTACACCAGGAAACAGAAAACTAGTATCATCAGTATCCACACCACACTTGTGATCACCACCATACCTTTGTGTATGTCTTCGTTAAGTTGGTGTATATACATAGTGTGTGAGTGTATGTTATCTTATTCACATACACTCACACACAGCTACACTGCACATAAACAACTAGCAGCCAATTATTCTCTCTTTAATTATTGTAGCACGCTGCCCTTTATGGTGATTACCGTGACCTTTCTTTCCAGAGCATCTCCTCCTCTCTACTTCTGCCAGCCCACCATCTTGGATGCTTTTAGCCCCTGTGTTTGAACCGTGCTCCCTGAAAGCCTGGCCCCCATAATCGACCAGGCGAAGGACTGAGACCAATTAAAAGTGTTTTACCCAGCACTTAAGGTTGACGGGAGCTGGCGCACTCAGCTCAACAAATGCCATTTTAACAGCAAATTCATGAATGTGTAATTGTCGGGCTAATGAACCTGATGGTTTGAGTGTTGTAATAGAGGGACCCCCCACCTGGCTCTCACACACATTCACACACAAACCCATACACCACGGACGTTTCTGCCATAATTACTCATTAAGCTTGTTTTGCAGCTAACAAGAAAGTCAAACTAATGTCTAGCATTTCTGAAATACTTCAAACGGAAACATCACCTTGCACTACAAGAGGATGAGCATAAAAAAGAGAAACTTGACAGTCCTTCTTTTATTTTTTTATGTATTTATTCATTTATTTATTCATTGCTCACACTGTATAAACTCAACATAACAACTCTATTTGTCTCTACATATTGGTATTTCAACCTTATTAAGATACTGCATGTTTGGACAATTGTTAACCCTATTTGTTCTTTGATAGGTTTTTTTTTTGTCTTGTTTTGTTCTGTTTTGTTTTTTGTTTTTTGCTACAGCTCTCAATCAAGTTGGGAATGTGTGGTCTCCATAACTTTTTTTTCAGCCTTAATTTTGACAAAATGAATTTGTTGCAATAATAATGTGAATAAATAAATAATATGAAACGGGCTAAGATCGATAAAACCTTTACATTCACAGAGGCACCCAACAAATAAAATCTTAAAAACTAGTTTAAAAAAAGGTGTCTGATCCTGACGATGATTGTTGGCTTGAGCTGAATATTCTCTCTCGCCCCTCTCCTATTTAGCTTCAAGACTCCTGCTAAAAATATCCATGAAAACCTGAGCATGAATTGTGTACAATCTCTCTCTAAAAACCTTAGGGATTTCTGGAGAGGGATACCAAGTCAAAGTTCACTAAACCTTTAAATCTCAGCCTCTGCAGTGTATAGAAACATTAAATGAAAAAAAAAAATCAATTTGATAGTTTAGAAGGTGGGTTTTTATTTATGTGAACATTTTTGCTTTTCCCCATGAGTACTTCAGCAAATTATTTTCACATATCTTGACCATGATGAAAACATCTGAAATGACATTTAGGTCGCATCCCGTCTTAATTGGATCAATGCATATATGTAGCACCTGGTCTTGAAGGTATACACACATAAATGACACATCTGGTCTAAATGGGCCAATTTTCAGCTCTGCCTCTGCATGACCTCGACTTCAGGATCTCAGGCTGCGTTTTAACTTGTACGTGATCAAGAGGTCAGACATGTAGCATGAAGAGAGGCCTTGTAGAGGTCTGTAAAGGTCACCAGCATGAGCTGAAAATACACACTGAGAGCTGTTGCAGTGAAAACATATTTAATGGTTAAAAGTCTGCTCAGACCAGTAGAGAGAGAATGACGGGAGGAAGAAAGCAGGCAGAAATCAGTGGGGGATGTTCAAACAAACAGGGAGCTGAGTGAAGACGTCTGAATGGGAGAAACATGACAAAAAGACACATCTGTAAAAAAGCAAGTGGTGGAACACTAATATTAAAAAATGCATTATTAACTATTTTTTGAGACCTTGAATTTTTTACAAAACAATATTTAGAGTTAGGGTAGTTTGAAGCTTAGAAATTAATGCAGTGTTTTTCAATCTTGGGGTCAGGACTCCACATGAGGTTGCCTGAAATCTGTTGTATTGATTAAAAAAAAATGAAAAGACTAAACTAAGTTGTATTTTTTTTAATCAATCAATCAAAATTAAACATGGAGCTGCACTAATAGATTAATTTGGTAATCTTGTCATAATTTGATCATGCTGGTGATTAATTGAGTGAAACATTTAGATATGATGCATGTTCAGCAATTATTATTTAACAGTTTCTCTTTTAGATAAGGTAATTTAATGAAACCTAACCTAACAGATTCTCCAACAGGTTAAAGAAAATGATTTTAAATCATTTTGGTGCTTTTGGGAGGTGAAACTCGTAGTTTATGTAAGTAGCTATAAAAGAAATACCTTGTAGTCAAACATTAAGTTTCTTTTACACATTTGAAGTCTTCTTAAAGTGTAAATCGTGGTTTTCAAGTAGGTTTTACTTCACACAAGAAAAGATAATATCTGTAGCAGGATGTTTGAAAGTCACTGAGTTTCCAAGTCCTTCAAACCACCAGACACAATATAAACGATTATATTCTATACTTTCATTTTCTAGAATATAAATCTGGTCCAAGAAAAATGCAGCATTCAAAACTATCTGAGTTGGCGCGTCTTGATTTACACCCACAATCACATGATTGCACTGTGACCACTACTTGAGCTTCAGCCTGTATGAAGACTAACTTGCAGTCAGCAGAAAAAAAATCAGAAAACAAAATGGCAAGATTTATTTGCCTGCCTAGCCTCGTAAAGACAGTTCCAAGAGGAACCCAAATGTTACAATGGCATCTTATGGCCACATGAGGAAATATATATATATATATAACTTTAAATAAAGAAACAATGAAACATTCTACTCACAAATACATTTAAAAACAGTGGTGTACACAGGGGGTGGGGGGCATGAATGATGAAAAACATACTCTCAAGTGCCCACTTTGCGGACAAAATGTTCATTAAACTGCCATGTTGGGAGCCAAACAATGCTAAAGTGCTCCCCCAGTTGGGGAACCACACTAATCCACTCCTTTGGCTGGTTAAAACACAATAAATTGACCTCCTGGGCACCAAAACGCTCACAGTATGTGCCTTCTCTTTCTTTTGCCCCTGCCCTTCACATTGCCTGTACAGGTCACTGGTTATGACAGTGAGTGGACACTGAAAGCATCCTAGAGGTGAGCTATGTCACTGTCACAGTAATGAAGCCACAAACTATTGCTGGGACATTAATTCTAGAAAGAAAATGTATTTGGGGCCACAAAAAATTGTATTGTAAGAGTAGAGCCACAGCCCAAATAAGGTTGGGAACCACTGAATAAGCAGTATCATGTATAATGAACCAAAGAGGTTTTTGTTTCAGCCTGTCAGGATTCTATTTCACATAATCGTCCGCTCACCAGGGTCCACATAAATCAAAAGTTGAACCTCTTGTAGCTCTTTTGCAGTATCAGTACTTTGAAAGCATCTTTAGTTAACTCTTAATCAGTTTTGTTTTATTCTGCAGACACATGATGCTCATGAATAAAGGGTAAAAAGGGATCAGCTGTGCATGCAGAAAGTTCATGTCGACCTCTCTCTCTCCCTCTGCTCAGTTGTGTGTTGTCCTCTCGTGGGTTATTACGCAGGCCTCCACCAGGCTTTGTTTGGCCTTCCAACAGGCTCCAGCAGGACCTAATGACTTTCATTATCAGATGGGGGAATTTAATTTGAGCTGCACCGCTGTCAGAGATGAGTAGCTCGATACGGAGCCACGCAGGAGAAAATAAAAGAGGGAGTAATTACTCTTCAGGGGTGTGGGTGGGGTGGGTGCAGCTTGTGGGTGATGGGAGCACAGTGGGGTCGAAGCGCTGAGAGAAAGAGTGGGAGCGGGAAAAGAATGACACGAACATGGCTTATGAAAGAAATCAATGAGTAGTGACCACCGTTGGGTTATGAGATTTGAGTTGGGATCATTGTGACCGGAGCGATGGTCTGCATTATTAGCCATGAGGCGGGTTAGCAAACAAAAAGGAAGCGCCTGTGAGTGTGAGGAGTCTTTTTGCGGGGACACGAGAGCGAGGCCAGATTAGTAATGTGTGATTAGGAAGCTATTCAGATGCAGAATTACTGCCTTCTACCTCTTCACACACACACGCACAAATGCAATGAAACTTGATGCAACTGGCTCATTTCAGAGACAGACTGAGGAAATGACTGAAGAGAGAAATGATGGCAGGAAATAAATATTCATTAATTTCTTTCAATTTCCCAAACAGTTTGATAAATAAAGCTGTGGCTGTCTATATGAATGGCTGTCTATATGAATATTTTGATAAATTACTAGCTTAGATAACCGCTCTTTGATTGCGATAGCTACAGATAAAGTTGATGTCTTTGCTTCTCGGCTCAAAGTCAAAGCAGATGTTGTGACATTGTCTTTTTCAGCTCACTTTGGCAGGAGAGGAAAGCGTCACCAAAGTGCCAACCTTGATGAAGACAAGAAGCCTGTAGTAGATGGAAATCTCTCGGAGGTGTGTCGCTGCCAGCTCCTCTCCCTGCCTCTTCCAGCATTTGTAAATCTCCCATCTGTCTCCACAGGTCTCTCCAATAGCAGGAAGCCTTTCCCTGCCACAAAGCATCAGTGTGGTAGCTTGTGCTTATAAGCCAAGAATCAGAGGCTGCCAAACAACATGGGATAAAAGTAGCTCATAGTGCGGGGCTCATTGCAGCACATACAGGCAGGAGCTACTATTAAAGTCAACCTGAAATTATTAATTCTGTCTCTTTCTTGGTAGAAATCCATAAATATTCCCCCTGTGTTCAGGGGTGGACTCATTTTTCATAGTCCAAAACAGAGTGTTGTATCCAAGAGCACAGAAACCAGGATCAAGTCACAACCAAGACCAGAGCCGTGCAGCTCCCACTCTGCAAAGACACTTCATGATACAACAGTCTGCAAGTGAAACTGATCTCAAAATCTACTATACCCCATAAATGTCCACATAAAACAAACTCTGATTCTCTTCAAACCTTTTTCAATGAGAAATAAAGAATGTTGCAGTTCAAGAGACAAGTTATATGATGCCAATAGATGCCATTTTTTGCATCCAATAACATAAATGATGTTATAAATCAGGTGACCCAAAGATAATGTTGATAGGTTGACTAATCAGAAGACCCAAAAAATAAAAAGCCCCCAACCAGATAACATTTCTGTCCATATTGTGACAATGTTCCCCAGAGGCTAATTCAATTGCTGACTTTTTGGCTCCTGTGGTTCATCTTGGAGGAAATTCAGAGGTTTGAATTTGTGGAGAGTGGAGTTATGAGGCAGAGAAATTCAAAGTCTGGCCTTTTTCCAACAAGACTTGACCCTTGAAAGATTAACACCCAACACCTGATAGATCCTCTGCTTTGTATTTCCAAACACAGCACTGCTCTGTTGCTCTGCTCTGTTCTGTCTGTGCACTCTGTACATAATACATGTAGTTGTGTGGTACATGGTGCAATTAACAGATGAGGCTGCGCATGAAACAGTAACAACAGACAGGTCAATACGTGCATTTCAATTCTGCTTCTTCTACGGCTGGATGTTTGGCCAAGGTTTGACTAAAATTGACACCCGCCATTATATTTGTCCCATCCCCTCTCAATAAAAGAAACATTGTTACCTGGACCTTCTTGTGAATACCTCTTTTTTCTCACAAGGTGCACACAACCCACTTCATGTGCCAAAAAATGTCCGCTAAGAATGTCAGAATTTTCACATCACTCAGTTGGCAACATAAATTCAGACCAGTCTGAAAGTAAGAAAACACTCAAAAAGTCAAAAATTAAGCACACATCAGGTAAAACAGAAGGCACTTTAGCCCCGTCTTCACCGATTTGGTTTGTCTCGGTACGGCATAGCATGGCATTTACTTTGCCTAAAATCATAGCAGGTCCCCAAATTACCGACCCACAACGTTCCACTTTTTGGAACCCCTCTGATTGGAGGTCTTTTTGTTGGATTTATTAGTGGAGTACACTTTGTCACGATGCTATGTCATCATGCTATCATGTAGCTGACATGGCTTTCAGCATCCAGTTTACACACCCCCTACCAAGAAGGGCACAGCTGGCTATGGAAACGCATACAGGATCAGGCTTTATCAATCCAACCTGTACCAAACTGCAGTGATCCATTCTGGACCCCCTAGAACAAATAGGGCTATGGTTTCACATAAAAGAGGCCCACAGACTCTGCAGACATGAATAATATCAGGTTGATATGCAGGGTGTGGCTAACATTAGCAGAACTGGCACCCTTAGATTTGGTTCTCCAAGTAGATGAACGTCCACATTTGCACTAGTTATGCATTGCACACATTGCAAAAAACAAGTTCCTATTTAATTTTAAACAACAAATTACTAATGTTTTAACTTAGGGAGTATTAAGAAATCAATATTGGGTAGAATAACCCTGATTTGCAATAACATCTCTCATGTGTCTTGGCATGTTCTCCACCAGTCTATCACAGAGGAGAGTGATGACCACAGCAATGGTTTTTTTACATTTACTCCTTAACTAAAATTTGTTTCAGGTGATCACCTCAGCAGTACTTTATTAGGTAGAAACAGGTGTGCTTATGTTGGAATTCAACAGACACTGAAATGGAATGTCTGTCCAAAATGTAGGGATGCTGATTTCTGAAAATTTGCAGTGGTCTCTTAATTTTTTCCAGAGCTGTACACCGGATGCATCTGTGGTCCAGCTTTAGTCCATCACAGCACTGGATTATATATATTTCCATGTCAATGTGTCATCTCATATTGGATCTGTTCTGTTGCTGCAGCGTTACAGTGTCTACAGCGTCAGACATTATGAGATCGGCCCACAGTGGTAACATTTCAGCCCCATAGCAACACAGATATTTGTTGATTGAGAAATTATCCTGGCAAAAACTACCATGATCAAATACTCACATCCACTTCCTTCTTATGGTATACTAACACATGCAGATGTAGGGTATACAATTTTTTGTCATGATCACAACTTCAGTGTTTTCTGTAGAAAGAAAAATGTTGTTTTCAGTTTACAAACTTAAAAATAAATAATTCCCTAATTCAAGAAACTGACAAGTGCCATGTTATTACCCCTTTGGCATTTCCCATTGGCATACTCTGCTCTAATACAGGTGTCATTTTTTTCTTTATATATCTGGCTATAAGCCTTTTTTTCTGTACCTGCCCTTTTGCAGTGCATGTCCTGAACAGAGCGTCAGACTGTGTTATCTGACAGAGGTGGACCACAAAGCAGGGAGTGAGTTGGTTTATTCTACATCATATAGGTAAGAAAATTCTCCTGACTCCCGAGTGTATGAGCAAAAATACTGGAACAAAAGGGTTACTCATCTCTTTAATATCATGGTTTTATACGTGGAAGGAGGTCTGAGTACCTTGAGGGAACCTAAAAATCAAAGAAAATGTAAACCAAACTTTTTTATTTGTTCTTTTTGGTTGTGCAACGGCAGTTTTTTTTTCCTCCAAACACAAAACATATCACCAAAATGAAGAAAAAAAACAGCAAAGTGTGATTACAAATGGTAAGTCAAACACCCCCTCACCCATCCACTTTACCTCAGCATCAAAAAGTAGTAAAGAGTGAAGTAATATAAACAAACATAACTTAATTAACAAATAACCCATATCATAAATTATAAACAAGTGAGAAAAAATAACAGAGAAATGTACTGGAAGGTTTATGCACACAATTTACCATATGTTAGGACAATGCTGAAACAAGAAAACAAACAAAAGCAAGACAAAGCAGAGAGAGAGAGAGAGAGAGAGAGAGAGAAAAAAACAACTAATTTTAGGTGACAATTTTAGCAACAAGGCTCAGGAGCTAACGAGCAGAATTCAACCTTAAATCTACTACATCTTCTCTCAGAAGAATGAGTGAGATCCTAGATTCTCTACAGGTGTCAGAAAATGGAAAAAATTCAATCAGCGTGTAGAGGCTGTACGAGACTATGACATCCTCACGTCAGTATCACACCATAGAAGTTGACAACATGTCTCCTAGCAACACTGGGTCTGACTGTCAGTCAACCGCTGCCCACACAAGAGTCTGAATCTGAGACACTGTCTCCTCAAATATGTCGACATGTTTCCTCTTTTGACGGCTGAACATGTTCACACAATGGGGCCGGAGTCATTGTTATTCATCTTTGACGAGACAAAAAGTAAAGATAGTTTGATATCTTTGGTTTTAAAGGAAAGTTTATGCAACGTTTAAATAGAAATCAAGCATCAGATGAGAAGCTGAAAGTCAGAGTGAGGAGCAGAATCTGCTCTAACAGGTGATGGATGCATGAAAATCAAAACCATTCAGGGTTTTCTTGTTACTGGAGGTTACTGCTTTAACAGCCTAAAATATAATGACAGCTGGACGTAAGGCGATCATTTCCCAGCTCTTACTGGAATTGGAGCCTGAATTATAAGGAGGCAGACTGGAGCTCATATATGTGTCTCAGGAAGCTCAGCGGGATGCCTCTCGCCTTCTCCTGCTCTCCTCTTCTCTCCTCAGCTGGTCAACTTCTTGCTGCAGCTCTTGTCACTCACCTTGATGAGCTGTCTGCCTTGATACGGCATTTAGCTCCAGGCTGAGGAAACCAGGATGTGTAAATCAAGCTCAGGCACTGAGGAGGCTGACAGTGAGCACATCCATTGTTAAATTATAAAGCCAAAAGCCACTGCTGACAGGTTTATCCACGAACCAGTGTGCAGAAAAATAAACTATTTATTGTTTTTCCAATGCAGGAATTTAGGGCTCACTCCCTAAAACTCAAAAAAAATCTCCAAGTGTTCATGTGGAAGCAGCTTCATTTATACGGCCAGAAGAGAGCAGCATTGCTTTCTGTTTGACATTTTTTAGACCCGCTCACTCTGTTACCTGAGTCTGAGTCTGATGTAGTTTAATGTGGAGGAGGAGGGAGTTTGGTATCTGACTAAGAAGATCTGGAAGAGGAAAAAAGTGACAGGAGGGGAGAAAAAAGTGGAGGTACAATAAATGAGACATGTACAAGAAAGAGGAGAAATCCCTAAAAATCATTCTGATCTGAAGCAGGTCTTAAGATTACAACCCAAGTGCTGTATTTGATCCGTGTTCACAGCCACACTGTACTTCATTAACAGTGTGTCATATCTGCCAGTATAGTTTCCACCGTCACCTTCCTCACATATAAAAATATCCGTCTCATCTGATAATCCTGGTGTCAAAAAAGGAGATGTGAATTAACACAAAATGATGAAGCTATGAAGGTGTTAACTTTTTCTTTTCTGCATATATTTTCACTGTATGACTCATTCAAAGAACACTTCCAACATCAATACCATGACCTCAAAGTATAGGGCCAACCAATTCTCGACCATTTCTTTCTGAATTAATCCCACAATGGTCGTCTTTAACCTCCACGCTTGCCTTCATCTCCATCATTTTCTTGAATCCATACGTACAAAAGGATGAAAGCCCTAATGTGGATTCAGCTTGTCCTTTCATTTTAGAGAAAGTGGCTCTAATAACTTGCACAGTCAGTGTGTTCAGCCAGTTGGCCGTGTGCCTGAGTGCTGTACATCAACGGGAAAAACATGAGACGATTACGCATCGCCTGAATTGGGCTCTCACTCAGCGCTCCATCTTTCTGTGTCCTCTCTTGAACCAAGTACTGGCTGCACTTTGGGTTTGGTAGCCGTGCAAGCATGGTGGGTAGCTGAACGTGCTAATATGAAGCCACTGAGTATGAGTGCAGACTTGCATTAAACATTTTTTATGTTATTTATGCCACCTGCTAAGGCTTGACTGGATTATAAGGGTAGCTCTGATCAGAGACATCATGCAACACAGCAATGGTGGAAGAACTTGAACCACTGCATTAGTTAAATTAGATAGATTGAGCCAAGGTCTGAAAATATCTGTTATGTCCAGACTTTTCAGTGGACATAAACATGATCCTTCAGATTTGGTCCATTGGGAAACATAAGTGACATTTTAGATTAGAGATTATGCAATATTTCCCATCCAGGGCTCGTGAAATTCAATGAATGGACTCTGTTAGTGTGTTGTGTGCTGTGTTTGGTCATTTATCATTTAAAGTATTACTTTTTTTTAGCATCTATTGGGTAAGACAGCTTAAGCGAGAAGGGAAACTTGGAGGACGGAGAGCAAGGCCCATACAGTTATAAGCCATGACCAAGAGTCAAAGCAGAAACCACTTGGATGAGGGTTGCAGGATCTCTGTTTGTAAGCTTTGAACCAATAACAAAGCCCAACAATATGGATGGATTCAAATCAGGTGATAAACTGACCAAACGAAATGAGCATACATTTCATCAGCAAGTGATCTTCAGAAAATTTATCCTCAAGACAGAGGAGTTTTCTCATATTCAAAAATTCTGCAAATTGCCCACCTTATAGAGGGTATGCATTTACTTCGCTTCACCCCCATGCCCCTCTGAGTGGCAAAACAAACACTTAACATTGTGGAGATTAGAGGTAAACACAGCAGGACTATGAAATATATGGAAAATGAAAAGAAAATTAAAACAATTGGACTCAAAATTGATCCATTATAGCTACAAACCAACAAGTGGTCCACAAATAATAGCATGTGACCAAAAATAACATATCCTGACATTTAAATGTACCTGATTTCAATACTGGGAAGATACACAAAGCAAAGCTGGAGAGCATACAAAAGACTTGAAGCTTGTTTTCTTTATGTTCTGTTTGTAAAATTGATCGCACAACAACTCTTTACCATGTTTTGTTTTTTATCATCAGCCAATGGTGCCACTCAGCTCCTGCTTTCTGCAATATTTCCCATTCACAGTGACTTCCGCTAGTTGTGACTTCATGTGTGTACCCTCTATAAAGCCTGTTTGTGAGAAAATTGGTGAATACAGCTATGCTGGTGGGTCTGAAGACACCATCATTCTGGAAAACTTCCCACACACTTCAGGTACAGCAGACCCATCATTGGTCTTTATCCAAACAAAGAGAAGGTGCCTTGAAAAGATGACAGGAGCTTGATGTCAGATCTTTCAGAAACAGCCACTATAACAGCTTCCATTGAAGGGGGATCAGTTTTAAACATACCTGAGGATATTTTCTCAAATGCATGCTGAAAATGAGATACTGTCAAATGTCACCTGCTGCTAATAGCAGTTCCACATGCCAATTATTGCAGGAAAAGTAAATGATTGGAGCGGATCCAAACCCATCCGCAGTGGTAGTCTGCTGACAGGGAAGGGTCAATAAAGACACCGAGAATTGTTTTATGATTATTATCTCACAGTGAAGATAATTTTCCTCTACTGGAGGCAAGAACTCACCATAAGAAGTTGTTTCCAGCAGAGGTCACATAATGTTAAAAGCTTCATGACAAGAAGACGTCACTGGTCTTACTCTTAATAAACACAGAACATTAGTTTTGGCAGAGAGCAAAGCTGCTGCCAGACAACTGGAGAACCATCAGGATGTGGAGGCTGGATTATTTGATGGTTGTCAACCAAAACAGACTTTGATTGAGGATACTCAAAGACAACAAACTAGCTTCATAACCCATGAAATTTATATGAAAATATTCTTTTTCGGTCTGAAGTGACAAATATCTGTACCCTAAACACAAATAATGTAAAGGAGACCATGTCCACCAGATAAAAATGCACAGATTAAAGACAAACTTTTCTGAGTTTAATCTTTTTTCCAATATTAAGTATGACTTTGAGATGAAAGTAAAGTCTATGAGATACAGAGAAAAAAATTGACTTTGAATATCAAAATTTTGACGTATCAATATTGTCGCTTTTATCTCAAAATTTTGACTTTTCATCTAAAAATTTTGACTTTTTTCTCCAAAATTTTGATTTTATCTCAAAACTTTGACTTTTTGTCTCAAAATTTCGACTTTTATTGCCATATTTTTGATTTAATCTCAAATTGTTGATTTTTTTTAATCCATAAATTTTGACTTTTACCCCATAATTTTGATTCAATCTCAAAATTTTGGCCCTGTTATCTTCCCATTTTCAATGTTTTACCTCAAAATTTCAACTTTAATATCCTTCAATTTTGCATTTTTTAACCAAACTTTTGACCCGTTTCTCAATATTTTGAAGTCTCATCTCCCAAATTTTTACTTCTGTATCAAAATCTGACATAATACAGGCTCAACATCTTGTGAGGTTGGTGCAACGGATTAATGGCAGTAGTCAAGTGCAGCCTTTGTTATAAATATCAATGGTCTGTAGAACAAGCTGAAAAACCCTGGACATTTGAGAAATTTTATAAAAATCCCACAGATACAATTTTATGACTAAAAAGGAGGACATGTCCATGCAAAAGAGGATGTTCGGTCAATCTAAGTATGAGACTCTCCTTAAATCTGTCAGTATATATGGAAGAGTTTGCATCAGACCTGTAAAAAACTTAACACAGAAACTTCAGAAACTGTGTTTGACCATAACAAAGGAAGAGATCTAAGAAGTGCATGGGCAATGTGTGCGACTAACAGCCTACTGTCCGTACCCTTCAGTAGAAATACAATAATGTCTTTTTGCACCACATGTCTCAATAACAATATAAAAAAAAATCCTCTGATGAAAACTTGCTCAGAGCTGAACGAGTTCTCAGTCAAACCATCAAAAAAAGTTAAACACAGATCTGAGAAATGCAGCAACAGGATGAACCCCCTCCCAGTCTGAATATCGTCTGGATTCAGTCTGTCAGGGTCCAGGCGTTAGTCTGACTGTGTGGGTATGAGGAGAGAGATGACATGCTTTAACAGCGTGATGCAAAAATCCTATTACAACAACAGAGCCGATCAGTTACGCTAAGAAGTGGAGACACATCCGTCGAGCGCTGATAAAGAGGCAAAAAGAAAGAAATCCATCAAAGAAATAACAGCTTACTGACTTTCTACTCAAAAATGGTTATCCAGGTAGTTACATCCCTGAGTTCAATTGTGCTAAAGAAAAAGTGTATGAACACGATAGCTTGTTATATGCACCAAAGAACAAAAAGCAAAGAGTTTGATCACTCGCTCAGAAAGTGGAATAGAAAAGGAAAAGTGTCCTTTACATCTTCGGTACAACTTCTATTTTCACATCGTTGCTGCTGAAGCGAGGAGGGTCACTGCAGATCACTCTGAGGGAATGTACACTGTGAATGCATAAAGAGTTGTCATTTATTGCACACTGCGCTGTTTAAAATGACCTTGTATGAGAGTTGTATGAGCTGCAGAGATCAACAGAAGCAGCGAGGCTCCACAACAGACATCACGTCAAAGCTCCTTTTGACTTTTCCCTCTTCCTCTCCTCCGCTCCTTGTCTACTTATTTATTCCAATCTCAGAACACCATGTTCCCAGAGAATATTTCACTTGAATATTTCACTACATGCTCCCCCTCCCACATCCTCCCCTCTCTCTTTTCTCGTGTTATAATACTTATTTATTTCAGGAATAATTTTTTGGCGAATTACAGCAAAATGGCTACAGCTGTAATCAGAGGATAAGTAGCAGCCGACATGGCAGGTGTTTGAGGGGAGATAAGGCGAGAGCCATTGTGAGACCGAGCCTCACTTCCATTTAAATGTTTTGGGGCTTCGACTTCCGTGTTTGATTTGTTACCTTCAGCTTTCCTCTGAGCTGTCAGGAGGGAGATAGCAAGAGTTTGTCCTTAATGTGGTTTGCTGAGCTGAAGTGTTTGTGCTGTCCTTCAGATGTTCGTTAGAGGTTAGATTTTGGACATGTCTGGGGGGGCTCAGATGAATTCATATCATTGGTAGAGTTCGTAAAAAGATTGTAAAGTATCCTGTTTTCAGGGTTGGTGTTTACTCCTATCTTCAAAATCAAGGGGAACAAAAAGTGATGCAGTACTAAAACTGCATCATAGATGAAACGTAGCAAATGGACAAAACCTCTGAACCAAGCAGTAACCTCTGGTCTTTTGAGTGAGAGTGCTCATACGGTAGCTGCAGTTCAGGGATTATGCACTTAGGGCTGGTTGCAGATACAGAAACCACATACAAACAATGATGAAAGTAGCGATCTCAACACAGGGTATCTGTGCTAGTTTCAGCGAGTCAAATTCAAAACTTTAAGACTTTTTTAATGCTATCTTGAATTAAATTTTGGATAGAAAACACTTCATAACTATAGTTGATGGTTGGTGAATCCCACAGTATTACAACCCAAGCATAGCATGCGTGTTACTCAATGACAAGCTTGCAGATAACTTAAATCAGCACCTAGTAAGAAAGTAACCTTTACATCTCTATCTTTAAAAAAAGTTTGACGGGGCAGTACAACTGTCAAATAAAATCACAGGTGTCCTAGGACCAGCTCAAAGAGAATGGACTGCTCCCATAGAGTGGAAGAGCAAAAGCTTGCTTGATCTTGATTTTTAGCATGGACCATGAAAGTGGGGCCTCACTATCCCTCTGACTTTCTGGGTTTTAAACAGGGAGTCAGAAAAAAAAACAAAAAAACCCCACCAATTTGTCCCACCCTACTAATTTAAAACCTTTGACTAACATGTTTATGACAAGGACATAATGTTTTTTTTTAATAAATTTAAAGCATTTTAAGGCCTTCATTTTAGATGTACACAGTTCAGACTCTATAAGACATTTTGTGGATGCGCAGGCACCCATAGCAGCAAAAGTAAACAAGTTTACAGCCTGGTTCGAGAAATTACCAGTCAGAACAGGTGATATTTCAAAAATTATTAAAATGATGAGTTTTGCCAATGTGAAGGCAAGGCTGAAAGAGGCTCAAGACTCGCCTCTTTACGTCGTCCAAACTCAGACAAAGCAAGGCTGAAACAAACTTTTCCAGTATGACCCCCACAGCGAGAGGCCTTGAAACAAATGGGTGACACCACAAACACTGCGCCATTGCTTTATTCAGACTCAGATTTTGGGGATGAAGTTTGGCTGTCATCAAAATAGTCTACTGTACTACAGTCATGGCAAAAGTTTTGAGAATGGCACAAGATTTGTTTTTCACAAAGGTTTATTTTTTCTAGGCAGGGAAAGACATTGCAGAGAATTGCAATTCATCTGATTACTCTTCAAAACCTGGAGTACACAAATTGCTACCATAGGAACTGAGGTGGCAATCTTTGTGGAAATAAAAATGTCTAGCTGATACTCGAGGAGGTTACGTAATAGTTAGGTGGAAATGTGCTTCATTTAATGTGTTTACCAATCAAACAGGGACCTTTCCTGCATGAATATTACTTCATCTTAATTAACTGTCTCTCAGCTTTCACCGGGCTGATAGATGAGATGTTCTCAGATTGATGAAGTAACTTAGTGCATTTTGTTGCATTGTTTTTTTCTACATCACTGAAACTACAGTTTGGAATGTAGGAAGATCTTACACATGTAGAAGTTCATTATATATACAATTCCTGTTTTCATAATGAATTTTTGAAACTCTCAATAAACAAACACTGATCAGCAATATAACACAGCCCTCATGGAAACAATGCCAAACTGAGCTCAGCCCATTGTTGATGAAATGTTCAGTCCATTTCTTGAATTCAATCTTCCCCTGCAGGAGCACAAGGGTGGTAACAGACCACGCATACAGTGCAGCAAATGTGCAAAGACTCACAGATATACAGTAACTACATCCACGATAGCAGAGAGAAGCACACACAGCCTCGTCTCACAGGAGGCAGTTGTTAATTATATCACTGAGCTGTTTTGTTCCACCAAGTCCTCCAGAGAAGCTCCAGCCAACGCCTTCATGTTTGATTTTTGGCTCCAGCTCTCACAGAGACAAAACTGTTTCCACCATGCCCTTAGTCCTCTATTATTAAGCCAATAAAGAAGCACACAATGCTATGAGAGAGAGTGTGAGTGTGGGCGGAGGTGGTAATGGCGGGGTGGGGGTAGAGGGGGGTGATTCTTCTGCTGAAGCTGCCAGTGCACAGCAGTCTCATTTTTATGAGCTCCCAAGACACAATGGACGCCAAGAGAAAACATCAGAGCCTGCACCGTCCTCCTTCCTCTACTTCCTCTAAATTAAAGTGATATCTCATTGCTGAACAATACACTCGCTGTCCACCGGCCGAGAAATTGAGAGCATTGATAAAGATGCTGGCCATCGCTGAAAAGATGTGTCAACTCTGTGTCAAGGCTCTTTTAAGAGGAGGTGTGAAGAAGCATGAGGGTGAAGTTTGAGCCATTGAAACTTAAATCACAAACTTAGATAAATAATCCCCACAAGGGTCAGAAAATAAGACAACAATAGTTATGATGTGACTCCTCCCCCTTTTTTAGGTTGTGGAAGTGAGGTGATAGCTGGTTAAAAATAAAAATTGCTTGTAGTTCATCAGCACTGAGGCTATCCATCTGTATGTAGCTTCAGTTGGGAATCTCCAAGGCTTTCAGCTGGATGAAATCTCTGTTATCTTTAATCTTTCCTCCATGACACACTAACACATTCTTCTGTCAGTCTCTTCAAAGTATGGCTGCAACTAATGATTAATTTGACTAATTTACGGTTTATTTTTCAATTAGTCGATGAATGTTAATTATTTTGTGTATATACCTGGTTTGGACTCTGTTTTACCCCAGTGGCTAAAGAGTGCACACCTGTAAAATTCAACCTATGATGATGGATGCTGACATCATTTCTCCTTTTACTGTCAAATAGTTAAACAGATGACTCAGCAAATAGCATACATAAAAAAATGGCTGAAAAAACTGTTGTTCTAACAAGAATCAGTAAAGGTGGTCCAATAGATTAACTTTCCACACCAACATGTTGAGTTTATCAGTTGTTGTTAGTTGTCTTTAACAAGACATATTCAATAATTGAGCATAAAATATCTATGTAGTCTATGTATTAAACTTTTAGACTCCATACTTCCTGTTTTATAAAAAAGCTTTAATGGTCTGTTTATATAGTTTTGTTAATTCATACACTTCAGTCAAAGTATGTTAACACTTTTTTTAAGTAAAACTGTTTACATATAACTTTGATAAGGAGTTATAGAAGGGTCATTTTTTCCTATGGCACCTTATATCTATTAGCAACATATGCTACATATGCTTCTTTCATTGCAATTATTAGTCTTATTTTTGGTTTTTAAAGAGATATACCTGTTTCAGGAGTTTTAGACACATTTTTGTCTTCTTCATCGTTATTGTTTCTGTCTAGTTTTAAGTCACTTGTTTCAAATCAAAGTGCAATGGACAAAATACAATGAGTGTGTTGCACCTTTACAATAATTCTTAAATGCAGCTGCAGTGACATGTGCCCTGGACAAACAATTTACTGATCTCTGAACTGTTTCCTCATCTTTTATGATGAAGCGTTGAATCATCCAAGCATCTAATTAAATGTGGATGTGAATACCATTTTATCGGCACACTGATCTTATTTATGACCTATACTGAGGGAATATTTAGTTTTATTAAGAAAAAGGCAGAAGCTGACCTGAGGAAACCTTCAACATGACGTCCACACACCAAGATTAGTAACAGCCAGCCTCCAACTCGACAAGAATCCTGACCTTTGCAGCTGTTCCTGACTGTGAAGAGAAAGAACAAAAGCAGAGGGGATCATATACACACAGTAAACTGCAGTTGTTTTAATTTGCTGCAGGTGGTTTAGGTACATCATTTAGCATCTGTTGTGGAGGAGTTAAGTGTAAGAAGAAAATGAAACAATTCCCACACTTTCTTTTTGTCTCCATCAAATCAGAGCATAGAATAAGTCTTTTGTAGTCTTTGCGGCACAGTGATGACCTTTCTGGAATATCTGAAAGAGGATAAATGATGTCTAAATGCAGGATAACGGAGCAGCGTTTGACATTGTCATGGCAGAACAAACAAATCACAAGTGTCAGGAATCCTCGCCATGCAAATCTAACACGCATCCCGCCTTTGTCTTCCTCCTCGTTCCTTTTAATCCTCCTGCTTCTGAAGTCGGTGCAGAAAAGACAAAGGTTTGTTTTCCGTTGGCAGGGCTTCCTGATCTGCTGCCGCTAATTGACACTCACAAGATTTGTAAGTGGAAGCGAAGGCAAACATGTCATAAAACTTTCATGATCAAACAATGTTAGCTTTGCCGTTTGACAGTTTACTGTGACGAAACCGCACCATCGCTGTGAGGCTCAGGCTCCAAACTTTGCTTTTATAATTAGTGTTTACTGTTTTGCCTATAAGGCTGTGCAGAGTTAAGTAGGAAGTTTATGAAGTGTGTGTTTGTGTTTAAAAAGTAGGCGCCCGCATGTTGAGGTAATCCTCTGTAATCCTGTGCCTTTAAGATGGTTCTCCCTCAGCCAAGACTCGCTCAAAGAAATGTGTGTTCAGGTCTATCCAGGTGTGTGTATGTGTGATACGTGCGATGTGTGTGTGTGTATCAGAGGAGGGAGGGCTCCCTTCTGCACTAACCCCAAAAAGTCATCTTCACTGAAGCAGCTCCTCCTGATGAAGGGGAGCCAGAGTTTGTTCCACGCCACCGGTCTCCTGCTTTTCTCCCTCTTCATCTAACCCGCTCTCTTACTTGTTTCTCTACCTCTGGCTCTTCTCTCCATCTCCCTCCCTCCCTACCTGCTTCAGCCCCCCCTCTCTCCCTCTCTCAAACCTCTTTGGACTCATCTGAAGTAGCTCATCTGAGAGTTCACGCAAAACTAGACCCTTTTTTTTCTGATATTTGTGGTGTGGGTAAAAGGAGAGACGAGTCTTGTGAGGCTCTTTGATGCACAACTTTACATCTTCTCGCTTCACAGAAAGTTTGAGAACATATCCCGTGAAGTTTCTGGAGTTGTGCAAATAATTCTTTGGAGACTAATTTTTCGGTGAAGGACGAGCAAAGCAGGACTTTTCAAAACAGTTCATTTTTTGAAGCCTGTTTTTAGTCCCTGCTCATTAAATATGGAGGCTTGCTAAGCTTAGAAAAAGACACTAAAGGTACTCTGCTGGTGACACTTTTTCATACTTTCCTTACGCTCCATGGTTCTCAACAAGTGGGCAGCCACTCAAAGACAGGTTGAGGAGCAGTTTTCAGTGAGTGTGTCCTGTAGATGTGTGCATGTGAATTTCAAAACCTGATCGCTTTCTTCAAACCATTAGTCCTATATGCTACAATAGATCTGCAGTGGGCTGGGCAATTAGTTCCAAATTAGATTAAAATGCAACATTCTGATTGTGGACAGTGAAATATTTCTTGACCCTCAAATGTGTCAGAATACCAGAGACAAGTTTTTGGAGGAGATGTTTCATGCTCTACACCAGTGTTACTCAACTCTGCTCAATGAAAGAGCTGAACTGTTGAGAACTACCTTTGTAAAAGGGGGTCAAATAAGGTTTTTGCCACTTTTGAGTGGTCAAAAGAACCCGAAAATAACTTCATAATAAATGTCAACTGTAAGATAGGGACAAATAAGTTGATCATGAGACTAGATCAGTTGAGAACCACTTCAGGCGAGACGGAAGAGTGAACAATGCAAACATTAAATCAGGCAATGGATGCATACATCAAACAAACATGCAACTTCAGGTGAGTTTTCGCAGGCATTATGTTTCTATCTTGAATTGCAACCTGAAATGTACCCTGTAGTTGAACACATGGACTCCAGACATTCTCTGAATACTTGCAGGACACTCAGTTCCCTGATGTTTTCAGAAACTTGCCATCCCCACATGCACCCCAAAGCTGGATGCTTTCTTTCAGAAGCTCCCTCACTACACAAAATACTTTTGTTCAGTGTAGGTCAGAGAAGTGAGTGGGTAGAGCAAGGAGACCTGCATTGTGGAATAAGACATTCCTGCAACACAACTACACCAGAGGTAAATATCATCCAGACAGCAGAGACAAGAAGCAGTGAGACCTCACCAGTTCACTCACCAGCCCACCCAACTTCATTGGAAAATTATACCCTTAAGGAAAAAAAAAAAAAGAAAGAAAGAAAGTGGGATAAGTAGTTGTATCCACACATGTATTCCATCCAAATGAAATAAAGACATTATATTCTCATTTCTAAACCCACTTTTGCTAGTTATGTAACTTACATTTGTTGCATACAAGTAACAATCTTCATCTGTCAGCAGCATAGTTAAATTTACACTGGTGACTTTGACTCTCAGTGAATGTAAGTTATATAACAAAATGCGTTGATTCCAAATGTTAGTCAGGAAAGTTACTTCAATTTTATGTAAATCTGTCAATTGCATCAAAAACAGTATTTTCCGCAAAGCTCAGCATGAGTTTCAGCAGGAGGAGATTTCATGCTTCATTCACTCTTTTATCTCTCACATCCTTCTTTTATCAGCTCTTCATAGCCGTCTAGTGGTCCTTATTAACTAAGTTTAGATTTGTTTAATCCTCTGCTTCTGCCAGATAGCATTCAAACTGTGCCTTCATCTCAGCTCCTTTTTTCTTGCATGCCCTAACCAGAGTCTTGGTTTAGCTCTTCATCACGTCCCTTCACTGTCACCTACAACAGTGTTTAAACTCTGCATGAAGATTCTTCGATTCGGTCCAGTTCTATACGTCTTGATGGTATTTAGTCTGTGACAGGGACTGCTCACCAATGATTGAGTCTCCCTTCTTTCATTTCTTGTTTCAGCAAGCCTTATTTTCAATTCCGAGCAGATTAAACATTCCTTTTGTAACTGGACAGCTGAACATGTTCGCTCTCACTAGCTGACAGAGATACTCAATGGTTTGTTTAACTGTTGAATATTTTTTGGCCAATATATTGGTTTACTGCATCTAAACTGTAGAGCACCCATCTGCCTCTGTTAATGTCAGCTGCCATCATGCTGCAATGCTCTACAAGCTGGATGTAAATGAGCGCAGATGATAGATTGTATCTCTCTTAATGCAGGCTGTGTCTGTTTAAACTGACATATGACCAATCAATCTTCGTAATGTATAACCAGAACAGACATGCAGACATAAGAAACAGTATGATACAATAAAATATTTGTTTAATTGTTCCACAATGGATACATTTTCAGAGCTACAGGAGGAAACAAGATGGTGTAGGGAGAACAACACTTCAACAATAATATATTAAATAGCATAATAAATGAGTGAAAGGGCAGTGTTTACAGTTTTAAATTCTCATAGAAAAGACTTGCAAGTGTGTTTAAGAACACTGTTGGAAATAGTGTTCATGAATACATACGCAATGAGATCAATAGTTAAATGTCAGTTTCTCTCTTTGACATGCTCCTCTCACTCACTCTGCTCATGCTCACTCCGCCCCTCCCCCTCCTCACTGCTCTACTGTGAGTGTTGCTGTGTGAGGATGGCCCCGAAGAGATCTGTTCGTGTCAATCTTCAGATTTTGCGGAAAACAAATAAAGTACAATAAAAACAGCACACATTCATACAAAAATCCTAAAATTAAAACACCCCAGAAAGAGATATCCGAGCTGCAAAGTAAACAGAGGGAGGAGGAGAACCCCCAAACTACAACCAGAGCTCTGGCAGAGTCCTGGACAATAGTATCCAGGTAGCTGATTTATGGAAGATTTATAAAGTAAGGTTTAATCATCTCTGGCAGTAGTAAATGTTATTTTAAAAAGTGTAATTACTCATCAAAACTGTTCTTTTTTTGATATCATAACAGCCTGGGTAATATGAAGTGATGAAACATATTCACTTAAATTTAAAAAAAGTAATTCAGACCTTAAATTTAGTAGTTAAGCCTTGCAAATATTGCCCCCTGGAAATGTGATCATGTACTTTTAACAGCACCATACATTGAAAATATATATCTAATTGATAATGAAGAAGATTTTGCTGATGAATGAAATATTTCTAATTTGTAGTTACTTAATATCTGTTTTTCTTACATATGTGATATTTAATGTTTATTCTTACTTGTTGTTTTGGACAAGAGAGCACAGTTGAAACCGAAGTCAAATTCCTTGTATGCTTCTTGATGATACTTGGCAATAAAGGCGATTCTGATTCTGATTCTAAATGTCATTATCCCTAATACTAAAAAGTACTGTCATAAAATGTGAGTATCTGTGACTATATTGTTTCAAAGCAACCAATTATTTAAATTAGGTTTTCACCCCCAAAAAAACATATGATCCAAATGACATCCACTCCTATTTGAGTAAGGTTAAATGAAAACCGTTCCATCTTTACTCTCCTCAATCAGCCCAATTTCCAAAACTTTTCCAGGCTGTAGAAACAGTGACCATGCAGTAACCAAGCCAAATCCCCATGGACCTAGTTGTTGCTGTCCCAGAGATGCCACTGCCTCAGCAGACTATTTGAAAGAGGTGAGCCGATGCTACCACAGAGTCAAAGAACGTGTCAAAAGGACCAAAGGCTTGTGATGCTAACTCTATCAATCATACATGAGTTACCTCAATGCTGACTTTTTCTCAAGGTTAAGTCACCATTGTTACAGTCCTGTTGTTGGGAGTAAAATTTCTGCTTAATCAGCTGTGAACTGAGTCACTTTGGAGCATCACTAAATCAGACAGTGACTGAGCCACTCGTTAGGTCCCGCTGACACACTAGCACTGTCATGTTTTAAGTGTTAGGCTTCTAATGAGGCTGCTATATTTGACGAGCAAAGAGTGAGATCCTGTTGCATGAGGTGCTGAATTTGTAACCAAACAACATCCACACGCTGCTTTTTCAAGCCTACAGGAAGCATGACACATCAGTGTGAAACTGCATATGGGGACGCATAATGACATGAAACACTCAAAGGCTATAACACACATAGAAACACACACAGAGGCACATGCTGAGCCAAACTGCGAGATGCACAGCAGTAACAGTCGAGCTCCACAGTGCGGGAATGTTTCTAATTGGAAATCCTGCATCCAGAATTATAATCATCCCAAAAGCCTTTTAACATTCACTTGATATTCAAAGTGCCTCTCTGTAGGTGTTACCCAAGCTGGCTTTCAAAACACCAACTATCTTTTTTTGTCTTTTGAAGAACTGATTGTCATTTGACGGAAATTATTCTGTGAAATCACAGAGGATACATTACAAGCAGAGAGGCTTGAGCTGAGTCAACCTGCCCAGCAGCACATAAGACAAGTTTTTAGCATATCTGAAGGTTCAGTTAATGAAATGTGGGAGCTTTGGGTTCCTGTGATATAATTTCAGCTTTTTTTTCCTTTAGTGAAACATCCACAACAAAAGCCCAATCAATCTGGTGCTGAGCCCAGCGAGCAGCACACCTCTCACCGTGGCACTTTTCTTTCACTCTGCACCATGACCCCGCTTGCTAAAGGTCTCCCCCGCTCTTTTCTTTCTGCTGTTCGTGTGAGCATTAAAAGATGTTTTTCCAAACCCGTGCTCCTCTTTGCTTGGCATGCCACCATTCACCATGCACCCCTGCTTTCACAAACACCTCCGCATTTTTTTTTTTTTTGGCTTCTTTTCGTCTTTTAATTAGTGGCTTTTGTGTAATTTGTTAAAAGCACGCGGATGCTGCAGAAAAAGGTAATAGGTGTGCGCTGTGAGGCTGCCAGAGCGATGATTTGTGTTTCTTTTTTGCATTAAAAATTTAAGCAAAAGCAGATGTAACTAATAAAAGAAATTAACCAAGTATAACATCTTGCTATAAATTTGCAAGAGAAAGTAAGAAATCACTCTCTTTCCATTTGTTCGGAAGCTTCTACACCTGCTGAGCGTTGTAATTAGCCGTCAATTACCAGCGGTTGTTTGTTTGACCATCTGTCCATAAACGCAGCATCTCCCTCTATTATTAAAGCAGACACTTACAACAGAATGAAGTGGTTTTACATGCACCATGCCACACACACACTTTTCCGTTCCTCTGACCTCAGCAGGAGTGACACTTTAACTGGCATAGATGTTGGTTTAACACACGCCAGGGATGTTGCAGAAGCAGAAGGGCTGGTGAAGGCAGGGAGGGAGGGGGCGATGTTGAGGTCAGGCCTGCCTCCTCTCCAGTTAATTGGCCTAGCTTGTAGCGCGTGCTTGACAGATTGAATTATCAAGCAGCCTCTATGGTCTACAATCTCCCCGCGGTACATCCTGGTTGACTATTAATGACCAGCTACAGCAGCCTCCTCTGTTCTGCCCAGCTCTGCCACTTTTCTCTCTGTTCTGCCCCCGTTTCTCCCCTCTCTGCTCCGTTTTTTAAAAACCGAGCAGAGGATTTCCTCCGTGTCTGCCTGTCTCGGTTCATACCACTGGATGCCCTTTGGTCTTTCAAAATCACGTCTCTAAATGTAGAAAAAAAAAACTTTAAAACAGAAGTTTTCAAGGCAAGAAGAACTTCCTTGTACATTTTGTAGCTGAGAAGTTTAATTGCCTCAGCACAGCCGACCCCGTCCGCATCGCTCCTCAGATGGGGAAGTCTTGATGAGAAGGTAAGGCCGGAGCGCTGGAGCAGATAATGATAAACAGTGGAAACAGAACGCAGTTTGATCTCCTCTCACTCTGCATTCTGTTGTACGGACGCCACTAATGAAGAATCAGCGAGGGTGAAATAGAAACGGCAGAACAGAGTTGGTACATAGCTCACAGTTCATTATGGTCGATGTCCTATTGCTCAGCCACAAACACGGGGCTTCGACAATGGTTAATTTCAGTATACATTTAACACCTGACTGCTTCACTTTTTCAATTTCTGTTTTTACATTGAGCTTGTTTTGCACCTTTTTACTCTTTGTGGTAGGAAGTTTGCTACCACACACACACACACACACACACACACACACACACACAATGGTAAGAAAAAAAAAAAAAGAAGCCTCGTTGTACCTGAATGCGACAGTGAATCATCACACTGAGAAATCTCAAAAGTTTGGACCTTGAGAGTTTTTGTGTTCAAAGCATGCCAATCATTAGGTATTATCATTACAGTAAACAAGGTGTGAACTCTACTTTCAATGATTAGTCAGCCTGAGAGATTTAGTGGTATAGACTAATTCTGAGAAACATTGGTAGTTGATGAGCAGCTTTTACTACGGTGGAGAAAGCCTTGTAACTAGCATTTGTTTGAATGAGAGCGGTTGAAAAACACAACAGAACTGTTCTGTTTGTCAACAGTGGATTAAAAACTTACAACAGGAAAGGACATTGCATTAATTATCTACGTTTTAACAAGTGACTTCCTTTGCGTGACCACTGAGTAGCGATATTTTGTCCTTTTCAGTGTCAAAGTTACTGATCCACGTTAGCGGCCCATGCCTAATTAAATATGGCTAACTCGAGATCTAACTTCAGCTGATGGAGGGATGTACAACAAATGAACAGCGCTAAACTATCAACAAATGAAGGAACTGTAACCGTCTTCCCTTCTTCAAATCAAAACTCATAACACATCTGTTACAACTGATTTCCATATCCAAACCCACTCCCACTGTTTTCTTTTATTATCTTTGTAACTTTTTCTATTGTTTTTAATTGCTTTTGCTGTGAATTTCTTCTTTTGTTTTTTGCTGTGAAGTCTCCTTAAGTGTTTAGAAAGGTGCTTTTAAATAAAATGTATTATTTTTATTGACACTTAACTATGACTGAACCAGAGGATCCGTTTCTCCTTCCACAGTGAGGCTAAAGGCTGACAGCTGGATGTTCAAGTTTAAGGTGAACAGTGGTCACACCTGAATTCATCAGTTTATGAGGAGCAAAATCATCAGTAGGAGTGCAACATAGATTGTTTAAAAGGCAGAGGATTTTTTTTTTTTTTTTTTTGAGTTTTGTGTGGAGGATATGTGGCTGTGTGCTGCTAATCGTGGCTAATATGTTAAGAGGCTAAATTGGAGTTTACTTCAGCTGTTTTAAATGCAGAAAAACATTCATATGAAGCAGCTTGGCATACTTTAGGACTATTTGTGTTCAACTTGCAAGTAAATGGATGGACCAAGAACTTATTGTGTACTCTGCGTGAAAAGATGAGCTGTAATACCAGGATTGTCACCTTGGTTGAGGTACGGTTTGATTTGTTATTGTCTTGAACTTAGGTGGCCTCTTGTACTTTATGTATTCTAACTTCTGTAAACATTGTATCATTTCATTTCATTTTGGACTGAGCCATATAAAATGGGTATAGCTAAAAATGTAACAACCTGAACAACACTTCCTAACAGAAGTCCTCATAAGTCACATTCTTTCTTCCTCTCTCATGCTCCATAAATACCTGCATGTGTCTGCAGTACTTGCACCAGCTCATCTCTCTGTGGCCCTGTCATGTTGAAGCTGCACAGCCGTCTGACTCCAGCGAATCCTGGTCTCAACACTCACTTCCTCACTCATTTTGATGCATCTGCAAACATTAACCAGTACCTTTGCTGCTGTGGTGCTACTGTCTGTGCTGCTGGACATATCAGTCAATTTGCAACATTTAGAAGCTTCACTCTCTAAATGTCCCAATTATTCCCCACGCCCTGTTATTCATCCTACTGGTGTTATCCATATTGTTTCCATTCTACAGTTGATTCACTACTGCTATGCTCTTTGCTGTGACTGCGACTACGACTTCTTCTTCTTCTGCTCCTGTGGGCATGGGCAGCTGGTGTTCAGCTTAAAAGAGCTTTGCTGCCACCCACTGAGCTGAAGTGTGAAACAGAAGAGTAGCAGGGAGAGAAAAAAAAATAAAAAATCTGGTGATGACTTTATGGCGGGAAGCCACCGACTGCCGGCCGTTCTGTGATTCTCCAGATCACACAGATGGTCAGTCCGCCCTGGCCCCTGCCTGCCTATGCAGATGCTACAGTAACATGCAGCTGGTTGCTGCTGTTGTCCTATCATTGCAAAATGCTCGTCCTTAACAAGCCTCGACCACCCATGGATCACATGATGTAAGCGCCAAGTTTTGACACAAACTTTAATTTCCAGGAAGGAGCTTTCTACAGTTTGCCTTCTGCTGAAAAACTTTCAGTAAAACATAGAATAATTTAATGACAGAGTAATGTTCAAATCACTTGTGCACTCGTTACAATGACGTTCATAAGTGCAGCTAATTCTCCATCCGTCTGTCACTCACACACCTTCCTGTCAGGCGCTTTTCTCTCCGCAGTCAACGTTAGTCACTCCACTTTTTGGCTCTTTATGATGAAAATTTGTAGTGCTGGTAATTCCAGGCTGTTTGACAGATAATTCAATTCACTGTCCGTTTTGTTTTTAAGACATCAGAAAATGCTTTCACTCATCAGGAGTTAATTTCTCCTGTGGTATCAAAACACGTCAAACAAACCACAATGAACTGTTAAATAACGAAGCCTTCCTCAACACGCTTTTCCTCCTGACTCACTTAAAGACTCTGAAAGCAGACCTCTCCAAGTTGACTGTAAGCTCCTTTAAACAACAAACACAAGTGTGGGTGGAAGTAATGCACCTGTGCTCTCTTTATTTAAAAGGAACATCTTGGAACAGATGTGCTGTTTAATCCTCACATAGTTCTTTTATCTTGAAGTCCTCATCATCCAGACTTCATAACAAAAGAGAAATGGCCATCTTCTATTCTAGCCAGTAGGGTTAATTTTGTTTCTTTTTTGCAGCAACAACCTGAGGGAAAAATTAAAATGTACCAGATAGTCTAAGCATCTGTAATCTGGTGTGTTTTATTTTATGATTTCGGATCCCTGGAGTTTTTAAAGTAATTGTTGAGATCTAAAAGCCAATCTGTTGTGTCAGTTTGTTTGAATTAACTCAGCTGTTCTGGGGTAATGGGTGGTTATTGGCTTTAAGTGGGGATACCCTGCTCTTGTATGTTTTACAAAAGGATATCAAGTCCTGATATCCTGGATATTGGAACCTCTATTTTTTGGAAAAATGAACAGAGAGCAGAGCTTTTTAACACTACTTTTCTTTGTTCAAGATACATATTTACCGCATGCCTGACCAGGTTATGTATTTATTAACAGTTATGTAAAGCTACTGCCTGAAACATGACAACAAGTAAACTTTGTGAGTTTCGTAGTTGGTCACATTTAGCGCTGCTCACTGCCTGGTGCTCTGAGACGCATAGGTACCATGTAATGTTAGTGAATCCTGTTTATGTCCTACCACTGCTCATCTACCAAGCAGAGCAAACAAAACCTGGCATATCATTTTATCTATGTACTCTCAGGTTTGAACAGATCACTACGGTATAACTGCTGCATGTGGGTTGAAGTGAACATTCTCAAAAACAGCTTCACCCTTGGCCTGTGTTTTAACCTTTAGCCTTTCTTGTGCTCTATCTCTCTCCTCTTTAACTTTCCTCTGGTCTGCTTTCATTTCCACAAGTACTACAAAATAATCAGATGAACTTCTGTTTTAATGCCCTTAAACTCTGGTCTATTGTTGGAAAACCAGGATGATGAGCTTTCTTGATGTTTTTAAATAATCCAATATTGTAATTTGGTTTTTAATCCAGAGTACTCCCTCCAGCCTGACTGCATTGTTATGATAACCATTTAGAGAACTTTTTTTTCCTCTGATATTTTTGAGGTATTTTTTAATGTCTGGTATTCTACTGATCCTTTTCACTAAAACTGATTTTTTTTCTCCAACTTTTACTTGTTTTATTTGTTTTACTGTGTGGATTTTATTTAACTCTTAAAGATCTTCTTTCTTGTTTCAGTCTTGTTTTAATTTACCTATGTCTATAATTTTCCGTCTTTCTGGTTTTTTTTCGGAGGCACTTTGGGCAACATGCTGGACTGTGTGAGCAGTTCTCTCTAAATAAAGTTGAGTTTGAGTTAAAGTATGTTGGCAGGCAGCTGCTGGTCTTATTTTTGAGCTATGTTCAAGGCTCCATTTTCCAAATCTAGCCAAAGCTACAGTCATTGAATGTTCAATTGTCTTTGTTTATCCACAGATTTACTGAGCACTTGGACTTGGATTATGCTTATTTGTTGTTGAAATCTTTTTATATGCACTTGTTTTCTGATGCACTAGTCAAGGATTTAGTTGGTCTCCCGTTGTTGCCAAATGAAACAAAAAAATGTTTAAAAAAAAAAAAAAAAAAAAGTGGAAACAGGCATTTGAATTAGGGATGGGCACTCCTAATAGTTACCTTTCTCTTTGAGCAAAGGCCTTGCAGACTTCTGGTTTGCTTTGTTGAATTTTTGTCTTTATAAAGTGCATCTCCTGTTGAAATGTTGAAGATTCATTCTGAATTTATTTTATTTGTTAGTGTTTGTTGGTGACAGTGTATTAAGAAGTCAAGGCTGCAGAGAGTATAAATAATAGAATAAAACCTAACCATTAAGCCACATAATGTGTTTTTATTTGATTTCTGGGAGCTCATGGTCAGCCCGTCTCTAAAACACTGTTTGTGTTAAGACAAGTCTGTTCACAATGACCAGCACCTCAAGGTGAAGTGTTTTCATGTGGTGGTAATTAAATAGAAGTGGCATGCTCTTCACAGACAGTCTGAGATCCACTCAGAGCAAAATAAAATGTTTAAAAACAGGCCTTTAGCACAGACAGGCATGTTTCCCCCATTCAGAACCAAGGCTGTTTTAATGGTGGTGGTGGTGCCACCTCCTGCTGAGGCTAAGACCAGGCTGCCTGCTGGCTTCCTGACAACCCTAGCATTACAGTATAATCAGCGCTTACCATGGCTCACACCGGCAGATACACAAAAAAAAGCACACAGGCATGCAAACTCACTTTTGGAAAAAACAAACAAATGCCCCTGCGTAAAATAGTGCCTCACGTGGCAAACATGCCTACACAAACCAACTCCAGTATGAGAATCCCTTCCTCGCCTACTCACTCACAAACACGCACACGCACTCTCACAGCTTGTGTGTGGGCCATTGTGAGTGACAGTGAGTAGTAGCGGCAGTTATCTGAGTGTGTGCCGTGGTCGGTATGTGTCGTCTTAAAATGCCAACCGTGGGCGTCTTACTTGAAGATAAGATATTGAGAGATGTGAAGGCAGGCCTTGCAGACCAACTTCAGCACACACTAAGTGAGAGAAGATAAATGTGCAGACGATGTGTGTGTTTGGGAGCAGAGTAAGGAGAGAGGAAAAATTCAGAAGGAGAGAGAGCATTCCAATTATCTCTGGAGGCCTGTCCTTGTGACAAATGTCAGATAAGACTTTAGCGGTGATAAAACCCACCTGACCCCCGGGACTTTTGACCCGTCTCAGACTCGGCTGCACTAAGACTCTTGTTACATTGTCTCTCCTGATAGGCGGCTGAGCCCAAAGGGGAAATGGGATTTCTTCCTCAGCTGAATTAATTCAATAAAAAATAAAGCCTTTTCCTTCTTGGACCTCCTTGTATCTCTGCATTCTTATTTATTTATTTATTTCTGAGGTGGCACGGAGGGCAGCGAGAAAACAACTCCACTGGAAAACATCCAACCTGTTGAGGTGTCATGGCAGAGTGCGCTTACAAATTCTGGCTGATCTTTCATGCAGTTAACACTCAATATCTGCATGAAACTGACGAGTGATTCACTGAAGCAGTAGATAGTTATGCAATCGGTGTCTGGGGCTGTCTGCTAATAATGTTTTATGACTAAAGGAGGGGTTACAGGTGCAGTACACCACAGGCATCCAAAGAAGATAAAGCCTCTGATGAGATTAAATTTAAACGACAGATTCTGAAACCAAATGACTCAATAAAAAAACGATAACAAGAGAGAAGACCAAAACTGAATATGAATAAAGTTTTTTTTTTTTTTTTTTTTTTTTTTTTTTTTTTTTTTAATGTTCTTCACATTATTATTGCAGAGAGGGGCTCTAAATAAAACTTTTGAGAGATAAAAAGAAATTGGATGAAGTAAAATGAAAAAGGTTGAAACCCAGGCAGTGGATCATCTGATATCTTAATGAGGTCCAAATTTAATCTGGCCTCCTTTTAGCCTCCGGGCGAAGGCACTGTTTGAATGTTTTGTTATAAAAGGTGCATTCAGGACTGTGGATGATTTTTTAGGGTTTAATGATGCTTCATGCCGCTTCTGACTAGTTAACCCTCTGAGTCCCTCTGAGCAGTTTCTGTTTCTTTTGTTTTGCCTTTTTTTTCCACACTTTTTACTTGCTATGGTTTCATTTTAACTAAAAAGTGAAGTTCTGCACCTCTACAGACTCAGGAAAACGATGCCTATACGCTGATGTAACTCAATTACATCTTCATGCAGTGTAACAAAATTTAAAATCTATGAATCATTACAATACAAGCAAAAGAGATTTTTGAAATCATTTAAAAAAATAAAGAACTAGCTTATACAACACATTTTCAGGTACCATTAAGCTTCAGGAACAGAGGAAAAATATTGATGGTGACGCTTCATTCAAAGAAAACTATGAATTTGTTGTTTGATTTTTTTTTTTTTTTTTTATGCACCATGATCTCAATAATCACTGCACCATGAAGCCCTACACCTCTTTGGGTTCAGGAAAACCATGGCTAAAGCTTGGTGAAACTCCACAATGTCGCCTAGGCCGTAAGATATCATCAAATTGCAATATTTATTACATTATTTCAACAAGCTATTTCCTCTTTATGAGCGTTTTATAGTCACTATTGTCACTTGTCAATAAAGCCGGGACTCATGCTTTGCAGAGCATTTGTAGCGAGTACTCCAGTCGACCACTTCTAGATAGAGACACTGGCTCACAAGAGTCAGACGAAAAGTTGTTCATCTTTTATTCCCCAGAGACTGATAGCCTCATGCAGAGCTTCATTAAAGAACACTAACTGAGGTCTTTGCATTAGGGAAGTCATGATTGAAAAAGAGGGCCTGACTGTTTGCGTTGTCTAGACTATCATTAGATATTTTCTGCTTTGATGCAGTCTGGCGGGAAACTGGAGGATTATTTGACTCAAAGGGCTCACAGCAGGGAGCTTCGTCCATAGATCCCTCATTTATACACGTAATCTCCTCTTCCAAATGGACTCACATGAAGACATGAGGTTTCTGAGCTGTGTAGACCTCCCATATTGTAACTGCTTTAGGTCCAGGAAGGTTCTAGATACCACATGTTTGATAAGCTGCTGCTGTCACATTATTTTTTCTTTATGTTTCCTGTTACCCGTCTGTTTCAGGATGTTTCTGGGTGGGGAGTAGGCAAGATGACATCTATCTCTACCTCTTTGCTTTTTTCCCCTATCCATACATTCATCTGTTCATCGAAACAATCAACCCATACTCTCTTCTGATTGTCCAATCCATCCATTTATACATGACACACATCCATCTAAATCTATCATCCACCTTCCCAGTCTGTCATCCAAATATCTACCCGGCTGTTATTCCCCAGATTTTCACAATTATGTAGTTCTACAGTTTCATAACAGAAGCAAGAACTAGGATTTGAGGGAAAACATCAGTAAGTGCAACAAAGTGCTTCAAGTTGATTGGCTACAGATGCTGCCATCTAGTGCAACAGGTGCCTTTTCATTTATTTATTTATTTATTTCAACAAATTAACCTCAACCAATAATTCAATGGCAACAGCACTGTGTAACATTCACTAATGTTCATTGTTGAGTGCTTAGAAATCACTAAGAGCCATGTCTCTGATTCATTCCACCCCTGAGGACAAAGAGCAGAAGGGTCAAGGTCAAGGTTAAGTGTTTCCTGTACAGTTGAGTCTTCAGACGTCAACACAAAGTATAAAGAAACTCTGTGGATCATATGGAGTTGGATAATTCATTCCCATTTGGGGATAACAATGGAAAAGAGTCAGGAGAGCAATTTAGAGTCACGCTGGGCTGGGAGCACCAGGTGTCTTTCATGAGAAGAAGAGCAGGGGACCAAGCACTGACCCTTGTGGGACTCCTGTAGATAAATCATTTGATCCAGACACTTGTCCTCACCATGACACTCTGAAGGATCTACCTGTGAGGCAGCATTGTGGAGAAGAGAATTTGATGATTCAGATTCCCCCACCATTCATCCATTCATTAAATCCTCCTCAGTCCAATCAGCCACATGAGAAGTATATCAACCCATCTGTGTATATTCCCCATCCATCCATTCATTCCTCCATCAATCATCCATCTATCACTCATCAATCACCCATTTATCATCAAATACTGTAATCCATTAATCATCCATTGAAAAATTCAGCAACCATCCATATCCTGCTTCATTCATTCTTAACTTTTATGTAAATGTCCCATTGAATGATCCATTCATCATTTGAGGTAAAAATGCACAATCACAGTTGTCTCAGCTGATAGTGGTCTTTCTTTTGTTAGGATTTGATCTCACCGAGTGAAGAGCAAAGAAACAGATTTACAGGAACACAAGGTTTGTGTGGTTTGAACTCTTCAGATTTTTTGTTTTGCTCTTGCTCAGTCAGATTAACCTTTCTGAGGATTGTCGGTCGGTTATTTTTCTCTTGACCTAAGATGAATTATCATGATGAAACTTTATTTTGTCATGTTTCCATTTGGGTTTCACAGCACTGTGACTCCGTGCTCCTGCCAAACACAGAGTGTCAGGTATTCTAGGGATGAGTATTGCCCATTTTAGGAGATCTGCTCTGGCAGGTTGTCAGAACATGCTGCAGTGATAATGATGTTTTCACCTCCTTCTCCCCTCTGGTTTCTCTCTGTCTTCGTTTGTCTAGTTTCTATCTTTGTCTTTATTATTGGAAAAGAACCCAGCAGAGTCTACAGCAAAGTACAAGTGATGCCGCTCTGTGCAAACACAATGAATTACTCATGTGTTGCCTCAGAAACACTGATATTTATACTACCAGTATATTACTACTGAGATGAGCACAGCCACAGACATACTGTGGGTGAAAAAGGTAATATAAAGCTTTCTCCTTCTCTACTTATGTGTTCCCTGTTTCCAAAAACAGAGCTGGTATGGAGAACTTTGATTTTCTGTCTCATAACGATGTAAAATATTCACAGCACAGATGTCTTGAAGTGAAAAGGAAGAAAAGTTACATTTTCAATATGATCTTTGGTACACAGAAACTTAGTGATATCGTGAATTTTGAAAAACTGACTCCTTAATGAGTCTCAGATCAAATCAATGCAGCAAATTCAGTGATGACCCAGAATTCAAGGTTCAGCTCAGGTCTTAATGCTTCATCAAGCCGTCATCCCCATCCCAGCAGTTCTGCCCTGACACGTTCCTGTCCTGCATCCTGAACGCCCCGTAACATAGTGTCTTGTCGTCCTGCAGCTTTCCTATCAAAAAAGGCAAAAGCCCAAACCAAAAACATATTTTTCAGTTCTGAGTTTGAGAAAGCCAATATCTATACAAGGTCCCCACTTTGTTTGCGTCCATTGAAGGCATCAATGCAGGGACAGCTTCATGAACACACCTGCTTTCACTCCTACTCAGAACTCCTGTTGGACTGCTTTATGCATTCACGAAAACAAGAAACCACAACACTTTTTAAGGCCTTGGGCGATTCGTCAAACGTTCTCCGTGGATGAACAGTGAAAAAGACGTAATTGAGACTCCCCCTGCTGCTTCCACAGTCAAATTAACCTTTAAGTCCATACTGTTTGTAAGTGTTGCATATTCATGCAGCATATCAAGCAGCAGAAGGGCCAAACAGAGACTTACAGGAGGACGAACCTTACATTAAAAGTTAACAGGCAGCAAAGAGTTTGCAAATGCATAAAAACAAACTCACATTAACTAAAAACTTTCAAGTTATTTCCACTGTTAAATAGAGCCAAACTCCTGGTGCATCAAACTGCTTTAACAATATTTCAACTTCTGCTTGCTTTATGCAGTGTTTTTGGTCAAAAGAAACGAATCTGTAACAGTAAAACAAGAAAAAATAGAAGGCGATATAGTGAATGCATTATATACCTGCATTTTCCTGTGCAAACCTCACTGTGCATAAGCTTCACTGCCACCTTGTCTCTTGTGTTACATGTGTTACTGCATTACAATCATGATTTGTTCACATCAGCTGAAACATCATGTGTTGTCATGGTACAGTCACTTTTTACCACTGTAGGCTCTGAATGGATGAACCATGAGATTTTCTATGTGGCTCTTTACTCTGCTCACTACAGCGGCTCAATACGGCTGCATTACAGCACTGATGCACCAATAGACGCTCAATCTCAAAATCCTTTTCCAATCGTGAAACCCGAACTCCTCGACTTAGGTCAGCTTTTCTTTGTTATACGGCAAAGTTTGAAGTATCACACACAAGCACATACACACACCTTTTCAAAGTAGGACAAGAGAGCATGAGGCCCCCTTTTCATATTATACAGGCTGTTCCCAGACCCCAACTATAGTGCAGGGAAGACCCAAGGGACCCTATTACCAGTGACACCAGCAGACTCCTGAACCCCAAAGCAACACCCAGTTGCAGAGAGAGAAAGAGAGAGAGAGAGAGGATGAGGAGGAGGGAAGTATGCAGGAGAAGATGAGACAGGGACCAAAATGCAAAGGAGAGCAACCATGGCCCCTGAAACTAGTCAAAAAGGGGGCAGTTTTACAAAAGGAAAGGGAAAATATTTACGGGGAGGGTAAATTGAACAAGTAGAATAAAAGCCTGTGGAGGACTGTTGGAGTGACCAAGAAAGAAGAATCATGGTCCAAAAGGAAATAAAACAGTTTCTATGAGTTTGGTATCATTCCAATGCTCCCAAAGTTAGAAATTACCTCTAATCTGCCCAGATATATAAGTAAGAATTGTGTTGTTTTTTTTGGGGGGGGGGGTTGTTTCTTTTTTTGGGGGGGGGGGCTGGAAGGACTCCTCCTTCATGGCTTAGTGCCAGAGGCAAGGCATGCCCACTGCCTCTGTAGTTTAGCTATGTGAACACACTCACCAGCCCAGCAGGCACCTGTAGCAACACATTTCAATGTGGGAGAGATTCAAAAGCTCTTTTTATCTTGATATAATTTTTTACTTTTTTCACAGTTTAGCTTTCAAGTTACGCTCACATTTAAAAATTTGATTCTAAAGAATTATTCTATTTGTCGGATTCTTTCTGATCCGTCAAAAATAAACTTATCTACGATGATGCTTATGCAAGACTTAAATACAATTTCCCATTACCCTAAAAAAATTGTTAACGTGCTCATGGGTTAAATCTTCAGTCCAGAGAGCAGTGAAACATTTACTTACTGTTGTAAACATTAGCTCCTTTTCACAGATATTTGACTCTTTTATTTAGCAAAGTTCTGGCTGTAGAGTTGAAAATCTTTCTGCTGATACTGTACTAGATGAGAACAAAACATTATGTCAAAAAAAAAAAAAAAACATTTTCAGCAGGAAAACAAAAACCTGCTTGATAATTCGTTCTGACATACTTTGCTCAAAAAGCTCTGAACAGAGAAACTCCAAGGTGAAGGATATCACAAACTACTTTTTAAGCACTAAAATTCACTATTATGAAAAATAACAAACCCTGTTGCTGATAACCTCATTTAGCAGAGAACAGTTCTGAAGAAACATCACTGTGAGAGCGAAACTATTCCAAAAACTCCTCACAGTGCCTTGATGAAAATTGATCTTGTTCATAAGGACTTAGGTGTTGTGTTTCTGTTTCAAAATGAATGTTTGCTGTTATAGTTTGTACTTGAATCAGTTTTAACAGAACAATGAAAAACAGCTTTGTGTTATCAGGTCAAACCCTGCTATAAGCTTCATTCACAGACTTGGCCTAAGCTGCAAGAGCAAGGTCCTCGGCTGAAATACTCATGATTCAAGAAAAAATTGGGTTATTCCACTTTAATAAAACATAAATAAATAAAAGTTTTCAGGGTTAAACTGTCAAAATTTCTGTTTGGATATCCATTTGTCTGCCTTTTTGTAAAATATCTCTGTGATGAACTGGGACCTTTCTTGTGCTTTCATTAATGACAACTCTGATATTTTCAGCTGTTCCTTTTAATTTCCACCCAGATCAGAACACTGTAATTACAGCATTTCTTCCTATTTCTTTTACTGTCCTGTAATTGGCTTTTTGCCACACAGTAGCTCCATAGTGTGTCTTTTCGTGTGTGTAACCCAGTGTGTAATTACACTCCCTGCTGTAGCTGTGTGAATCTTTCAGACTGTCTAAACATATCTTTGAGATGGTTATGGGACTGGTTGTGTATTTTGAGTACTTGTAGGAAAGTAAGTGTGAGTGTGTATGAGAGAGTGTGTGGGAGAGAATGAGAGAAAGAAAGAGAGTGTCTGTGTGAATAATGTGGCACGGGCTGCAGCAGTAGTTATTTCTCCACATAATTGTGTACAGTTGTTGAGACAGTCATTACGGTGACAGATGAGCTCCGGCTCGTCGTACTTTTCTCTTCTCTCAACAGGCAGATGTCCCCTCTTGATCTCCGTCTGTTGTCTTTTGTCTGGCTGAGCAAAGCGATTGGTGGGATATTTTCTGAGTCAATTAGCTAACGAGCAGCTAACGAGGAGATAAGGCCAATTAAGATAATAGTGATTGTGATGATGGTAATTATGACAATGAGATTGTGGAGCCACCAGGTCAGCTTCAGGGAAAGGAAACGTAGCTATAGACTGGAAGCAGGAGAAAGGGAAACGCCACCTCCACCCACTTTAGCAACAACTCCTGTAATTACAAAGAAAGCAATTATGAAAAACTCTAAACATCTTCTTGGTGTTTGAACGGCTAAAGTTGTTGACTTTGACTAACTCATCCCTTTGAAGAGGAAGAACTGCACATATCTTACACTTCAACACTAAGAGCTGTACATATTTTACAAACAGTGACTGACTTTGCACTGCAAAACTAAAAAACTGAGCAATTAGCTAAATACATTTACAAACTAACTATCCAGTTTGAATTAGCTGACATCTGTAATAATAATAATAATAATAATAATAATAATAATAATAATAATAATAATAATAATAATATTTGTTATTTGTTCAATACTTTCAAAAATTCACAAAGACACTTCACCAATTGCAGATATAAATGACTAATTAAACTGCAAGCAAACAAACACAAGGAAAACCCATAACACACAATAATAAACAGTAAAATAGAGCTATGATTGGCCTCAAAATCTGTAACTTCTGTTTTAGTTTTGGAAACTTAATCTCGCAAAGGGGCTGAAAATTAGTCAAGAAACCTGTGTGCAGCATACAGGTCACCCATCAGAACAATGGCTCCTCCATGGTTGGCACCTTATCATGGGGGAGGGGTTTGGGTGCCTCAGTGAGTGTGGGAGCTCTGTTCTTGGGGGCAATTGCCCCTGGTAGGGTCTCCTGAGGCAGGTGAGGGGCCAAGAACAGTGACCAGCTCACCATGGCCGGGGGGTCACCAGAGCCCTGCCCTAGAGCCAGGGCGCAGGAGCTCCAGGCCTGGGCCTTTACCCACTGAGCCCAGCCCAAAAAGATGACATGGCTACATCCCCTTGTGGACCCACCACCTGCAAGAGGAGCCATAGGAGGATTGGGCAGCATCAGAGGCAAGGCCTTGGAAGCCTGATCCCCACTTACTCAAACTGGCTTTTAGGACATGAAACATCAACTCTCTGGTGGGGAAGGAGCCTGAACGAGTAAGGGAAGCTAAGAGATACCAGCTAGATATAGTCAGGCTTGCTTCAATGCACAGCTCAGGTTCTGAGACCAACCCTCTCAAGAGGGGTTGGAGTGAGAGGCAAAGGGCAATTGTGGGCTTATTAATTGCTCCCCAGTGCTCTGTTAGTGTGCTGCAGTTTTCTTCAGTGGACGAAAGGGTTGCTTCTCTGTGCCTTTAGGTAAGATAACAGCTCCTGACAGCTGTTTGTGCTTTTGCGCTAAACAGCAGTTCAGGGCACCCGCCCCTTTTCAGAGACCTTGTGGACGAGTCCTGGAAAGTGCCTTAACAGGGGACAAGTCAAGTTATTTTATTTTATTCTATTTTGTTGTGTGTGTGTGTGAAGGACATTTAAGCAACAAGCCAATTCAAAATAGTAGAAGCATCAAGACAAAAGGTAAAGAAATCCTTAATAAAAGAACATTTTGCAATGATTGAAGGTGAGCCATTAAAAAGCCGAGAAGGTGGATTAAAGACAGAATAGTGAATAGTTGTCAAATAAATGTATGAAATAAATGAAAGGTAGCTGAAAACAGTGAGTCATGGCCTTCATGAAAAGTTAAATTTTAGCTAAATTAAAAACTTTAACAGCGACTGATTTGCATTGTTTAGCTGTTCAAGTAACATTTTGGGTAGCCAGTACAAAACTAATCCCTGATGTGGAAATTTCAAGGAGTTGACCACTTGGAGAGGAAAACTCAGGGGACTCAGATGGCTGTACTTAAAATAATTTATATGGCTGGATCAAGAAAATGTAAAAGACACATAACATGTAGGCGAGTGTGTACTGTAGAGTCATTATTCACAGACTACTCTGTGCATTCAGCATTTATCATGTCTGAGGCTGCTCTGCTAAAACACCTGTGAGAAGAAGATGAGAAGGTGTTCCTGAGTCTGGGGGCATTTAACACATACCCCACAAGTTAGCCAATGTGAAATATTCATTCCTTTCCTTCACTCCCATAAACACAAGCATCTAAAAAGCCCTGGTAGAAAATAACCTCTCTGTCAGATAGCCACATTCAAATACCGAAAGCTTATTTAAACAACATATTCAATACAAGAAATGTTTTATTATGTGGCTCCAACTCTATGACTCTGAGCGCAGACAAACACAAACACACACACACACACACACACACACACACACTGATCTGTTATGCCATAACCTCTCCTCTAACCGCTCCCAGCTCCACAAAGACACAGTAAGTGTCTCAGGTTAGAAATTGGATATGTCAAACGCTCACTGTTGCGTGAAATACATAATAGTGAGAAATTTCCTCCTTCTTTCTTTCCCTTTTATTTTCTTCTTTCTTTTTTTATTTATTTCTCCACTCTTTTTGTGATCCCAGGTCAATCGTACTTTTGTAAGGCCTTTGTCAAAGTTACCACCTTTTAGCCACTTCTTCAAAACCAAACAGTAACTTGATACGAGCAGAAGCGCCTGAAGCTTGCACATTTTTAACAGCCAGCAGGGGGCGACTCCACTGAGTGCAAAAAGACGTCTGATTTTACTGATATTTCCCATTTGATGTCTTACTCACTTAACATTTCCTTAATGAGCTTCTGGTCTAAATGATTGCTTTCAAGTCTGTTTCCACACCACATGATGTTCATTTCGTAAATCATGGTGACATTTAGAGCTAATCAGATGATGAAGGAATCTCTCAGGCTGTGGTCACCTCCTGTTTCACAGAATGCAACCAGAAAAACCTACATAAATGTCATTTTGTTGCAAAATATACACTCCAAAGAGGAGGCTCTAACTGTGACTATATTTTGTTTAATTTCTGGCTTTTGCAAAGCAGAATTACCACCATTAAATATCAGTATATTATAATAATCTTGGATGAATTGCTTGGCCCTCATTCCCTTCACCTCCACCCACAAACATTTGAGCCAGCAGAGTTTAACTGAATAGATGAAACCTGGCTTCCGTCTTTGCTGTGTAACGTTAGTCAGCAATGGTTTCCTTTAAAGTGTCATTAACTCCTGGAGGATGTCATTACTCCCTCTGTTGTCACCGGACTAAATGCTAGGCATGTGCCAGTTAAATGGCAGATGAGCAAAGTAAATTGCAGATGGCAGGATGTTAATTTGCCCAGCAATTATAGCCTTAATGAGCATCAGCAAAGTCATCGGAAGACAAAGACTCAAATCCAGTTTGTACCATGATATGACAGGAAAACATATTCATTAATAAAACAGTTGTAAATAGTGGAATATAATTTTTTTTTTAAACCCTGTGTACCTAAATTATAGCATTTTAATACACTTTAAAAGATAAAGAAACCCTCACCTTTCTTGTTCTTGATCTGATTCCTCAATATGTGCCTTCTTCTTCCTGAGCCAAATGAAACACATGGGCTGTTTGTTTCCATCATCCTTGCTAAATAACATAGACACATCCTGCAAGATAAAATCACAAAAGAACAAATATGGGATCATTAATCAAAAACAATGCAATACTTAAAACAAAGCTCTTTAGATTGTAAGGTGCCCAGTATGCTGTGTTGTGACAGATGTTTTTCTTTATTTGTCTACTGCAGTGGAAGAGCAGGACAGTATTTGTTAAGTTGCAGACCACATTGTTCTTTCAAAAATCAATGTTTCCTTGTGTCAGGCATAATGAAAATAAAAGGGGTTCAGCATTTCATTTTTAAGCCATACAGTCATAAACATCACAGCACATCCTCTTTAGTAAATCAGGTAGTAATTTTACATGTTTTAGTTTAAATATTTTGCTGCTTATTTATTCACTGGATTAGAGAACTCATGGCTGTATTGTGCATGAGAAAAAGACAAATAAAATCTGTTATTTCAGGCTGTTTTTCATCCAACTACTTAAGACGTCTTTGACCTGCTTCAGGGCTACGTCACTAACTGTGATAGTGACTTGGTTGTAAATGCTTTTGCTGCTTTGATTGCTTATTTTGTTTGCAAACTGTGTTTCTAATTTTGTTGGTATAGGCCAACTGTGTTCCTGAAAGTATTCCTTAAAGTGTTGCCAATTGTGTTGCTAACAATGATGCTAACTTTGTGCAAAACATATCACTAACTTTGTTGGCTAACAAGGAGACATACTTATTTACTAACTTCTGCAAAGTTCCCCAGGAAAAATTGCGTAATTTGTTTTCAAACTTTTTTTTTTTTTGCTAACTGTGTTTCTAAATTTGTTCGTACTTTTTTTTCTGAATTGAATTCTTATTTTGTTCTGTACTTAAAATACTAACTGTGGTACTAACTTTGTTGCTAACTTATTTGCTTTTCTTTTCTTTTGCAAACTTTGTTGCTGTCTGTTTCTAATTGTGTTGCTATATCTCCAGTTGTGTTCCTGACTATGTTGATAATGACATCCCTAGCCTTATTGCTAACAATTAGGAAATTTCATTGCTTACTTTATTTGCTTTTTATGTTAAGAACAGTAGTAGGCTACCAACTTTTTTGCAAACTTTTGAAATACTCCTAAGATATGTGCTTTTTTTTTTTGCTAACTACTTGCTGAATTTCTTTTGCTATTGGGTAAACTTTATTGCTTAATCTGTTTTCTAACTTTATTTGCTAACTTGCTAGCTTACTTTTTTTTGCTGTTGCCAACTGGGATACTAGCTTTACAACTGGCTCTTTTGCAAACATTGTTGCTAACTTTCTTGCATATTTATTTTTAAAACTTTGTCAACTTCTTTTTTTTAATATATATACAGCCAATTGTGTTTCTGACTTTTTTGCTCAAAATGTTGCTTACATTATGATAACTTTTGCTTACATTGTTTGCTTACTTTATTACAAACTGTGATAGTAACTTGATAGTAACTTGATAGCAACCCTTACTGCAGCTTTATGTGGCTCCACAAAACGTAAGAGATATGTAACCAAAACCAAGACATGACTTTTAACTCAACAAGTTTAGTCCCATTCACTGTTGATTTGAAGAAAATAGGTGCATGCACATCAGAGCAGATTCATGATGCTCAGAAAACTACATGAAAGTGAAAACATGTTCACCTTAAACAGCCCCCTCCTGTTGACTCACTGCTGAACTTTCGATCATTACAGGGTGGATGTGTCATAACAGACACAGAACTGTTTTATTCAGCTTCTGTACAACATCTCTCACAGATGTTTCTGACAAATCTTTGATCATCACTCTTTTTGTCTTACACATCTATCGCTACTTCTGATGCAGCAGCTCCACTTGTTGAGGTAAGAAATATTTGAGTATGAACTCAATATAGTTGCTAATTGCTTAAAACAAATGATAACTCAGCGGTATCACTGCGCAAAGAAGCTTGACGAGCCGAGACAGAGCTCCTCGCTGCTATTCATCATCACCACATTTATTTCTATTTTGTTGAGTGCTACATAATTTGTCATAAACAATTAGCCTGTCTTGCATGTAGTCACACAATGTTGTTTTCTTTGCTGTTTTTAAAAGAGAAACCGAACAGCAGCCAAATTAAAATCAGAGAAGTACTCGGAGATAACTGCTCGCCTGTGATGCCACATCTAGTTAACAGCTCTGCAGCAGTACAGTTTTCAGTAATGACTTGGATGAATCATTTTGGTGGCTGATGACATGAGAAAAGAAAATAAAAGCATAAAAACAAGAAATTTTTCCTTCAAATGCACAAGATTTAAGAGGTCTTGTAAAGGTTTCCTCGGGAGATAAGTAGGAGCACTTTGATGAGACATGGTGGTTTCTTTTTCCTGACATTTAGAGAAACTTGAGAGATTTAGGTTGATGCATATTTATGTAAATGTATTCATAAATGGATTCATGTAAGATGAAGAGGTAATATAAGGGTTTTTACTGGTAAGAAAAGCTCTCGTTTTTCCACTGCACACTGTTCCTGCGAGCTGGTGAAGATCCAATAAATGTGAAAAAGGTAAAGTTCAACTCATGCAGGTGCCGTTCCTCCAAAGCGATTATCATCCTCCACCACACTCTGATGGCAGAAGCAGATAGACAGCCTCCGCCTTGTATGTTTACTGCCAATATTGCTTTTAAAGAGACGCCGTCCTTCAGGGCTCCTGAGGATGGCCCTGACATTTCAAGGGAACATTCTCTGAAAGGTGCCGTCTTTATTGTGATGTCTATTGAAAGTGACAACAACAGCCTCCATTTACCGGCTTCCCCTTACTATACAACTTTTGAGGAGATGGAAGTGGTCTTCTTTGACCCGCCTTATTTTTTATTTCAACCCCTGATCTCAAGCAATTTATGAACATAACCTCACCCGGAGATGAAAATTTGGTGGAAAGAAAACATTTCTTTAAACTTTATCAAAACTAGAAAATACTCAACTAAAAGCTATGCAGAGACACATTTTTAATGGGACATTTCAACCTACCTGAGGGATTAGAGCTACAAAAATTACAAACTTTTTAAGAAAAAAAAACAAACAATAAATTTCTAACTAACAGTCCATACTTACAGTTTACGATTTATTAACAACAAAGAAACCTGATTGAGGATTCTACGTTTGTTGATAGAAAAGTTTCTGTGAGAACTAAAGATAAATGCAATGGGTGAGTCCAGATGGGGGAAGGTCTTGTTTAATTCTGAGACTGGAACACAAACATGCATCTGGACCAATAACAGATGTGTCCTACGATCAATAAGTTGAACCATCTTTTGTCTTCTAATACAATCTCAGAACCTCATCAGAGTTCTTGAAAATAGTTTCAGTGGAATTAATTATTTCTTTTTTTTTGGCCTTTTCTCAGAGACTTTGAATGATATCACAAAAATCTTTCTGTCACAAAAATCTTTCTGTCACTTATGGTTAGTGGTTGGGTAAAGACATTCACCCCCCCAAAAAAATAAATAAATAAGTTTTTACTCTTTTTAAATCATAATGACAAAATGACCCTGATCAAAAGCCTTACCTCAGAGTAAAGAAACCCCCACCAAGTTTCATCTTTATATGATTTTTTTCTAAATTCAAATTGACACCCTATCAGCCTGGTTTTTATCTGCAAGCGCTACCCAAACTCCCCTTATACCTGGTCGATTGACAGCAAGGATGACTCAGCATTCCCAACATGGTGCCATCATTTGACTTCAGAATATCTTTCCTGTAAGCAGAGCTAACAGAGAAGAGATCTTTGATCCAATCTAGTCAACTGTTTTATACACTGAAGCCTTGATTTACAGACCACTATTTCCTGAATCTAAACTGTTGTCAGATTATAGTTAATGGGATCATCAAATGAGATTAATAACTGTGAATCATCACTTTAGATGATCAAAAGTATCAGCTGGAGATTAGTCACAAAAAAAGAGCTTACACCCCAAAGAAAAGCAAATTACAGTAATTTACCGTCCACCTTCCCGTCATATAACAACCTCCTCACTCTCCTCTCTCTTCTTGAGCTCATTCTGGAACAAATAGACTCTAAAGACGAGCTCTTATCTCATCCTTTAAAACCTCAGTATAATTGTCCTCCTCTGCTCTGAGATGCGAGTTCACACCTCTTCCTCCACATCTCGGCTCTTTTTTATGTGTCTGATGTAGTGGTGAATCACACTCAGCCATCTTTTATGCCCCCTTTAATAGACACTTACGGTAATTGCGCCGTTAACTTTGGGGACTTCTGGCACGGACGCTGGGGAAGAAACAGTCCTGTGTTTTAGGGGACTGGATGAGATTGGATGCTGTGGCTATTTTTGAGCGGCTGAAATAATGATATGCAGAGGAGGGGAGCTTGGTGTTGCATGCATTACCGGACAGTTTCCTGTTTCATTCAGGGGCTGTCGTATAAATGCGTTCCCTCAAAAATAGGAACAGACTTCAAAGGTCTTTCTGTGTGAATTTAGATGAGGCAGATAGCTTTATCAAGGGCTGAAATGAAACGAATCTGAGAGGAAATATGAGGATGCAAACATTCCTGAAAAGCAATGAAAGAAGCATCCGCTGGCATCCAGACTGTTCAGAGCTCATATACAGAGATCCTGGACCTGCTACGTGACAAAAACAGGTGCACACCGACTGGAATACCAAACAGCCTTTGATTTAAGCAGCAAGTTTCTCTAAGTCTACGTAGAATGGCCAATCTCTGACCCCCGTGCCCCTGCTTTTCTGCCCCATGCTGGCGGTTAAATGGCTTTAACTCGAGGGGCAAAAAGGCAAGATGGACGTGAGAGGAGTCAGGGGGATCATTGGTGAGGAGCCCAGGGACGCTGAAGGGGAAGGAGGGGGCGGTTTGTGGATACTTGGTGGGTGTGTGGAAGGTAAAGCATCGGTCAAGCACCATTGGTTGGTTGTGTGGAGTGACCCAACACCATGGACAGTCCACAACAGGCTAATTTCATCCTTCAGTGAGCGGGGGAGCAATAGGGACCTGGCTGTCCTCTGAGGCCCCCGTCAAGTCCCCTCTTATAGGCTTGGGATTGACATGGTTTTCCCTCAGGAGTCTCAGGTGAGGTTGGGGGAAAAAGGTGGATGTAGTGAGACCTCTGAAAAGGCAGCTGATGGATATTGAAATGAGAGTCAGTTCCAATGGACACGGATGTTGAAAGATTTGAAGAAATGGGTGAAAACTGTTGATGGATACAGTGAAATATTCTCTCTGTCACACACGCAGTTTAAGGCTATATTTAAATCTTACTTTGGGAATCATGTTGGGATGAGATATGATGAGATAAGAAACATCAGATTTATCTTAATGTTGCTATCTATCACTGTAACTACAGCTGGCTAAAATATGTCAGAAGATTTAAATACAGCCTTTGTTTACATGCACTAATTGGACCCAAGAATCAAAGAGAGTGATTTGACTCACAGAGAAAAGTCAACAGAAGGAAAGTTTTCCTCAGAAAATGAAGTGTTGCTTTGTGCAAGACATGAAATTCAACCCCAAAAGTGAAATGGTCCGACAGCCTCCTGATTAAATCTTCATATCTAATCAGTAACACACCAATCACTGCATATTCACACATCAAAGCAGTGGCTTCAAATCCAGCTGCTTTCTGCTTCACCCATGATCCCAACACTCAGTGCTGTTTGTCTCTTCAGCCAACACCTTTCAGTTTGGAGTCTTTGACCACTTAGTGCTAGTTCTGTTTTATCCATTCCTTTTTCTGAGGAGAGTTTTTTGGAGAGTCAGAGTGAACTTTTTTTTAAGGAGATGGAGAGGAGTTACACAGTTTTTGGTTGGTTTTAGGATAAGGGGGAAATTTTCAGGTTATCAGGTTAACATGTGATGAAGTAGAGGGGGGGTTGATATTGATGAGCACTGAAGCATTTCTATTTACGTTCTTGCTCATCTGTGCACTAAATGTAATTGAAGCATAACAATTTACAAATACAAAGTAAGTTTCGAGCTTTCAAGGAACCAAATTTAGCTTCTTGTTGAGATGTGATTTTAAAGCAACTACAGAGTCTTTGATGCAGTTGTTTATCTATTTATTTTGAAAAAGGCAAAAAAAAACACAAGCAAAAACAAAACAGAAGTTTGGGGATTGGCTAACAATTTAGGTTTTTCTTACCTCAGCCATATGTTTACAATCTGCACATCCCACTCTGAAACATCAACAAACAAATATCAGCCATTTATTCTATCCATACAAAGAGTATTATGCTTTCTGTATTTTAAACATGGATACAAGAAACAATGCTGGATGTTCATACAAAACGTGCAGATTTTCAGACTTAAACAGTTTGTCAATTTGGTGAACAAATCTGTCTGTAAACTGATTAAAACACTCTGTTCTAAAATTAGAATGAGATCATTGCAGGACTCGCTGAAGTGATGAAGTCAGAACTTAGGGACCTCCTAACTGGTCCATGACACAAAAGAGAGGTGGGCCTCAAACACCAAACACTGCTGACCAATCAGAGGGGAGGGGATTGAGGAGCTGGAAGCCTGAGACAGCAGCTAAAACTAAAAATTTTAAACAGAGGCTACAATAAGTGTTTCAAAACACCAGTGGGAGAAAAATAGGGATTTTATTAAGCCTGAAAGCTACTACGGGTGCACCAGAGGAACGGTGTAAAGCCAAAAAACTAAAAAGCCTAATGCTCCCTTTTTAATCACAGATGTCATCGAATATTCATAGGCCAACCAAAATTGGAGGATAAATCCCTTTCACTCTGCCGTATGGGTTAACAAAAGCTATTATGATAATATTAACAGCCTCCATAAATACCACGTTCATTAGCGTATTACACCTTTACTGTCAGGGTTTAGATAAAACTTCAGAGCATCAGAGACCTCTAAGGTGTCAAACATGCTTCAGTGAATTTAAAGCTCTTCCCTGTTTTACCTGTGAGAAAGAGTCAAGCATGAAGCTTTATTATCAGTATTATTAACCACAGTCAGAAAAGCTCTTAGCTGCATCGACCTGGCCACATGGCTCACCATACAAATTGGAAATATATCATGTTCATTAGACGTTAGCCACGTCCACTGTGGCAGGAGCATTTACAACCGTTTCATATTTATAAATAACACAATTAGGAGGATAACCTTGAGAGGGCTCTCTTGGCATTGTTTTTTATGATAGCCATCAGAGGTAATTACACATTGATTGAGTCTCCTGACAAATAGAGGGCTTGAATGAGGCCTATCTCTTTGTCTCTTCCTATAATGGGTGATAAGTGCAAGTCCTGATGCTCCTGCTTTCTGATCTTCGATGACCCGCACAGACTGAGAGAGAGGAGGAGGTGTTAGAGAGGGGTGTAAAGCAAGACCAAAAAAGATATTTCATTATCACTTCATGTCGCTAGTTACAGATACACAATGACAAGACTGTTGCAGATAAATCAGATACAGAGGTGACGACAGAAGCTAAAAGAGGTTTGATACTTAACAGCCAGGATTTATTAAAGGCAGAGATAACAACCTGCCCGCTCACAGCCACGGTTCATAAAGTTGGGGAACAAAAAAAAAGAGTAGAGGAAGACACCCATCAGCGAAGACAGAGAGAAAGAGTTATTGTTCTCAAGATCATCTAGGCAATTTATGACAGTGCTCTAATTCAACAACAAAGATAAACATCCAATAAATCACTTTAATCCAAAATATACAAAATCCTGTTTATTTAATTTAAGATTGCTTTGATTCAACTATAACAGTTTTTACATTGTTGTTGTGTGTCACATTGTGCATTTGTTGATGATGTGAAGTTCTTTTGGATAATCTTATTACCCTAAATTGATTCAAAGAATGGTAACGGCATCGGCAAAGCTCACTATGCTTCTATAACTCTCGGGTTAAACTGATATTTGTTGTGTGAAACTTGACTATGCACCAAGAGAAAATAAGACTGTGGGCAGAATTACTGATAACTGCTCTTTTACTATTGTAGGTGAAACTACAAGTGCTTTTCTTTGATTGATTATTAAAAAAGTCAAGAAAAAGAAGCTTAAAATAGTGTTGCCTTCAACATTAGACTGTACTGGAAACTGCATGCACACCCAGTAAGAAGGCCAATTTCTACATAAAAATTTGTACACTTATACATGCTTCAGAAATGACTTCAGACTAAGTAGATCAATTTTCCTCAAACAGCACACACTGCCTAAGAGAGTGATTGTTTTTAGAGCCATTATTATTGGAGTTATTAAATCGACAAGTTTTTCCCATATTAGGGCACTGGTGAGGTAACATGTAACTGTCTGTTAAGAAGCTAAAGGCCCAACTCATCCAAACTCAAACGAGGTCACGGTAAACGAACAACAGGCCAACGGGCTTCAAAACACTGTATCAGAAATAAATGGGTGACATCACAGACACTGGTGAAGATTCATATTATGATCCTGTGATTTTCACTTCTAAATCTTATCAATTAAAACCACACGACAACCGTGATTAATTTGCAACAGCCTAATCAACACCAGACACAACCTGATCACACATAATTTTCACCTGTTGGCAAAAATGTTCCTTTCTGTTGGCAATCCAAACTGGGAGGCTGAGCAACATGGAAGGTATTTCAGAACTGGATCCAATTTCAAAGCAGACTGAAGACACTAGAGAAAGCTGCATCAGCTTGCAGATGCTCTCAATGATGATTTTGTGTGCTATAATCCAGAAAATGTTGACATATTCCACATTGTCATGATCTTTTTTGTCACTGCTGGATTGTGCTGCCAATAGTCTTGGCCAGGAGACTCTTGTAATAGAGTTTTTTTTTTTAACCTCAATGAGGCTTCTCCTTAATATACAACTGAATTTAAATGAATAAATAAGTTTTCTAATCCAGGCAATGACCATAAGAGGTAGTGATAACAGCAACAATGAACAAATCTGCAACATTTGCACATTTATTGTTTAAAGTGAGACGACATCAAAGCTCTGAAGAGAAGGGAGCTGAATGAGGAGAGAAAGGTCAACAAAAATATTCCTGTGGAGTTTTCATCTACCTTGTTTAATGTTACCTAAGATTGAAATGTTCAGTTTGATGTGAATTTGAGTATCTGGTGAAAATTACCCACTGCAACCTCTAGTCAAATTATCCTGTCAGCTTGCAGCTTTAGTTAATTGGCTCCTTGCTCACTATGTCACAGGTTTATTTCACCTGCTCACTTTACATGGTCCTTTTCTTGAATCTTTTGCCTTGTTTATACCATGAAGTTGAGTCTTTTCTTTTTATAGGGGATCTATATAAACTCAGTGAAGTAAAGAGCTTTGTAACTGATGTGTATTACAACTGCTTGGAAAAATATCATTGAGCTCTCAGTGCATTACAGCCCCCTCATAATTTATAGCAGATGGGTACAAATGCATCGGCTATTTTTGTTATTGTTCAAAGAGGCTTTGGTCTATTGCTTTCAGCCACCTGCTGAAGAATCAATACAGAAGCTTTCAGATCGATACTGGAGTTTTAATAAAAGGTTGGACTTGTTATGACCCCTGGAACATTACAGCAGCAGATGAAAGCCTCTGACTTTGAGTCAATAAAACTTTGAAAACAGAGTTTTTTAAACATCCAAATGAATATGCAACGAGAGCATGCAGAGAAGAAAAATCAGGGCTTTATGGCAAGAAACCCAGTCCGTATCTGTCAATCAAAATCAAATATAAAAAGACTGAGCACACAGAGCAACATCTAACCCAAAACTAAATGACATTTAAGTCCAAAGGTCATGGAAATTTCCGGAAAGCAGTGTCCTTATCTGATCTCAGACCCGTGACTGTAATGTGTAGTGTCAGCGTGAGGTTGGAGGCTGCAACACTGTTTGCGAACATGTCACACTTCATTCACACAACACACATGCTAACACACATGCTAACACACACATGCTAACACACATGCTCACCCTAACACATGTATCTCTGCCCAAACACTGCTTACAGCTCCAACTACAGACATAAACTTTCATGTATGCTATAGTTATACATTCATGTCACCAGACACACACACACACAGACTCACAGACACACACACACACACACACACACACACACCAACCAACAAATATGCACTTCCTATTATCTGCAGCACTTTTTGCTTGTGGTAAAACGACCCTGTTGTCATTCATCTTTACATCGCTTCCCTTGAGGATGGACTTGAGAGAGAGACAGAGAGAGGGAGAGGGAGGAAGGAGAAGAGAGAGAGAGGAAGAGAAGGATGACGAGAGAGAAAGAGAGAGAGCATAAGAAGAGAATAAGAAAAGCGCCTGAGACTGCAAATCCGTTACAAAGGCGAGTCATTGATTCTTGGATGGGGAATTAATGAAGCCTCGGCCGGATATGACAGTACAGTGTCAGACGGAGAAGAGTTATGCAGGTCGTTGGGCTCTGGCAGCCATTAGCTTACAGATAGTGTGTGTGTGAGGATGACAAAAGAAGAAGCAGGACAAGTTAAAAAGGCATTCATAAAAAGAGAGGGGGAAAAAGTCAATTCTCCCGAGGAATGTAGGCGAATCTTTAGGCATCGCCATCGCTCCTAATGGCAGTTTTCACTCAGAGTCCACGCTTATCTCAAACAAACGCTCTGTGGTGTCGTTTCATTTCTGATGAGTCATGGTCGTAATAAATCAAGCGTAATGTGTCTCTTTTGTGCTTGATTTTCCCAGATAAGAGAGTGTGTTTCAGGCTGTATCAAATATTCTTTTATTTCCATGATTAAAGGAGATGAAATGTAACCATTGCAGCTGCACCAACACTTATCCACGCTCTGTTTGTCATATCTATACATGTTTATTGAAATGAAACTCAAAGAGACAAGGCTCCTATAACACACATTGTTCCATTCATTTCTATCAATACCTCTGTTATGATCACAGATTGGGATATTTACTTTGATTAGATAGACCCGTAGTTATCAGGGTAACGGCCTGTTCAGAATACAAATGCTTCACGGAAACACCTCAGTTGGGGGTGCTGCCTAATTCTTGGTGAAACTAGCAGCTGCAATCCATTCATAGTGATTTCCTCTCCGCACGCTGTTCCTCTGTTCATCAACTGCAGGAGAAGTATGCACAACTGATCGTGCAGCTTGATTACAGGAAACAGCAGAAATTAGAGTATTGGTTGCATTTAAACAGACGTGTTGTTGGTCTATTTTGGAAGTAGTGCAAAAATAAAGTAAAGTACATGCATCAAAAGTCAAAGTAACGACAGAGAAAAAGGGAAATTGGACCTTTACTGTGCAGTGAGGATGTGTGTAGGCCTGCAAAGCAAAAAAGAATAAGGAAACATGCATTAGCAACTTGTTATTTGCCATTTTTTCTTTTTCTTTTTTTAAGCAGAACAACTGAGAAAACGCTAGTTATGGAATGCTGTGTGTTGCATTGAAATTTCTGTTTAAAGAGGGGATATTGCTCTCTTTTAGTCTGTTATCTGTGAGGACTACTTTTCAAAGTCATTCATAACTTTGCCCCTTCAATTGCTTCTTTGAGGGGTTAGAATATGGTGCTATGCTCAGTTTAAAATCAAACACAATTCAGTTTTACAATATATGTAAAGTAGGGGTTCCTTGCTCCTTCTCTTCATTATTCAGGGGTCCTTGGTCTGAAAAACCTACATGATTACAACCTCCAAAAAATGTATCCTCACTGGTGTTAAAGAAAACCCTTCAGCCCCTTTCTGAAACGCTTACCTGCTGGCTCTTTAAACCTCTCACTCCACAAACCCCCGTTCCTCTGACTGGCCAGCTCTCCGACAACTGGCCAAGGCAGGGCTACGGGTAGACCTTCATGTTTGAGGCCTGCTTCCCCAATGTATCACAAAACGAAGGTTGTGTCTTCAAGTAGTGACCTCATCATTTTGGCAAGTCTGATGAAGATTTTGCAAAGATCTGGTGCTATTTTTGGAGCAGAATATTTTGATCAGTTCAGAGACAGTATCAGGGATTTTCTCACTGTATGAATATGTAGAGGTTCGAAAATCTGAAGATGGACATCCAAGCCATTCAGAGTTTGCACGGTGGTTTGTTTATCACAAGAAGTGAGCAAAAAGAACCAATCACAAATAGCAGACTTGTTCCTTGGTCTTAAACATGAAGCCAAACCAAAGTGCCTTTATGTAACAAGTTGTTGGGCATCTTGTTACATCTCAGTTAGTCACTACATTTTGGGTTTTGAACGTTTATTAAAGATGTTTCACGTCATTGTTACATTGTTCATGCAGAATTCTAATTTTCAATTTCAGTTATAAGCTCTGAAACAAAAAAGAGCCCAGACAATGCATATTCAACACTTAATTTAGTCAGGCTCCAATATTTCAACTCAAACAAGCCCTGCTCCTCAGATATAATGCCTCTCTTTGAAAAACTGCTGGACTTGCCCTCTGCTGGTCTGCGGTAAGATTGAAGGCAAAGACAACTAAATGTTTGCTTCAAGTGACTACATCCTCTTCTTCTGATACACAGATTATTACCTCTATGGTTTCTTTGACTTGTTGTTTTCGGTATTTTAAAATCCTCTACCAAGCATGCATCCCAAGTGTGAACTTTCGTGTGATCCTGCCCGCTGAGTGTCTGCACGCTCAAATATGGTTGCGCCTTTATCTCTGCGTGCCATACTCAGTTACTGGCCTGAGATAAATAATAGCACAAAGCCTGGCAGCAGTACCGCTGCACATTAACCGATAGATCTGAAGTGACAAGTGTTGAGGGCAGATTCATCACAAACACGCTCAGTGTGACACTCGGCCGCTTGTTGAAGATTCACTAACAGACTTAAAAGAGAACAAAGCGCCTAGATGACTTTGATTTTGTTCTGATATTAATGCCAATGTTTCATTAATGGCCTCTTTTAAAAGTTACAACATCAGAGTCTTGATGAAAGTGCTGTGGAGTCAGTTCAGAGCCTCTTACATCTTTGGGATCACTTCAGACCCGAGCCATCACTTAGACGAGTTGTTTTGAAAACCTCCACTTTGGAGTTTAACACTCTGCTGCAGTTCACTTAAAAACCAACACTTATACAAGCATTTATCAAGCCAATCCAAACAAACATCTCAATCTCAAGAAGCAGAAACAAATTCACTTTTAAGAAATGTTTTCATTTGAGAAAATACAACCTCATCTTCAATTTGACACCAAATGTGTTGCTTTCTGAACTTTTTGCACCAAAGCTTGAGCCAAAGAATTTTGAAAAAACAGCAGACAAAACAAGAAACAGCACCAAATCCATTATAAAACAGCTTTTCCCTTGAAAGCAGCATTTTAAATGAATGACTGTTATGATATCAAACTTTTTAAGTGTCAGGTTTTTAAGTGAGTGATCCAAAGCATAATCCTGTTTTTTCTCCACAAGTCAACACAGAACTGACAACTCAACAGATACACTGGATGATGCTACTCCTTAAAAACAATAAAAAATAAAAAATACAAAAATTCAACCACCACACAAAGGTATGAGGCCAAACACAAATAGTTTGATAGTGGTTGGCATCTTTGGCAACTTCAGAGAGTGAAAAAAAGAGCATGCAGAAATGCCACGGCCAGCAAATAAGTTAGGAAACTTTTCATCACACTGTGTCCTGTGGAACAGGGTATGTCCAAAATTAAGCAAAATGTTAATTTACGCCAAAAACAAAAACTACAACAACAAAATGTGTCATGATGTCTTTCTAAGAACACAATATTTTCCCTTCTATAAATTAGAGACAGACTTTGAAGTTGTTGTGGAAAAAGACCAACAAACCAATCAAAAACGAAGATGAAAAAAATTTGAAATATAAAAGATTGGTCAAAATCTATACCCCCTATGAGCACATATTGTTGTGTAACCTAGACTAATCTGGCTCCCCTCCACTTACTCATTCCAAGGGTCTTCAACAGAGAAATGTGGATAACAGCTCAAAAAACTTCTGTCTGCATGGTTTTAGATTTTAAAAAAATTGCAACTCCTGTTTTTTTCAGTTAATAGTTTTGATTATGTAAGGCATTTTGTGAAAACTCCAGAGGAACCAGCGTCTGATTAGAAACTACTTGTGTGGAAGACTTTGATTCATCTGAAGTCCACACTTGAGTATGTTGTTTCATCAACCTGACCTGATCCGCTTTTCCACAGGGAGCAGGGGTTTCTTCTTTGAAGACTCTTATAAAACAGAGAAGTGCTGGTGCTGTTTGGATCACCAGACGAAAGTTATCAGAATATTTTGAGTAATCTTAGAATGATAATCTGTAGACAGCAATCTGTTTACAAAACACTGGGGAATATCTCAACACCCATTCAGTGTGCAATATCTTTTTAACATGGTTTATCCAGCGACAATCACAATGCATACAATGTTGATATTGCTTTACCTTTGGTACCTACTGCTTTTGGTTCTGCTTATACTGTACTTATTGTGTATAGTATTGCTTATTTTATTACTTCTATCCCATTTATTTTCTTACCGCTGCATTGTATTAAGAGCTATGGTAACCCTGAATTTCCCCCTGCAATTAATTCATTTTTTTTTATTCTGATACTGATTGGACAACCAAATCAAGAGACTTGTAAAGATAGTTTTTAACTGTTAATTAGGAATTTTTAAAAATAAAAATGAGGATTCATGTACCCGTTATTGCCAATGAGGACTTTGTTTTTTTTTTTCTTTTGAATAAAAAGGAAAAGAGTTTACAATTAATATGATAAACAAACTTATGTAAATGGATGTTTTTTGGTTCTGTGTGGGCCATAAATGGTCACAATGACAGAAATGCTTGAAAACATCAGATAAATTACCTTTTTTTCTCCTTCTTTTCTCAGGGGTTCCATCTTACAGCAAATGATGAACCCTCCATTTTCCCTCCTACATGAAGGCGCGACAATTCAACCAGTCAATCATCATTTTCAGGTAATATCTCATCCACTCTATCACTGGAGGAGATCTGCTGTGATTTAAACCGCTGGAACAATTTAAAGGAAGTTTGCTAACGGTCTTATCTCAGTCGAGATGAAAAATGTCAATATTCATTCCTGTCAAGAGAATATATGACACCTGGGATTCTCCCCCCGCCTGAGAGGGGCGAGGGGACTGGACATGTGACTGTTTTCAGCACACGCACACTTAGACCTTTTTGCATGTCACAAGAACCTTTTCAAGCCACGCTGGCTGCTCATTGTGAAAAGGTGGCAGCACTGATTATCCGACGGTATTCCAGTCTGACCTGGATTTAAGGGGTTATTAAAGTGAAGTGGTCTGACTGTGTGAACCCTTCTCCCCCATCCAGCCCCCATCTTCCCCCCACCCCTCTCTCATGGAGAGCTATTAATGCAGAGGCATAGCTGCGCCCGCATCTAAATGTTTCATTATGGCAAAAGTGGAGATACCAATTTCTTTGCCCATCTCTCCTCACTCCTTCTCCTCTCCACTCCTTCACTCCTCCACCACACATCGAGGGGAGGAAAGCAAAGCATGACAAATTGAAATAAATGAGAGGGGAGGAAAGGTGGTGTGGGGACAATGCCAGCGTGCTGCTCCTCAGCTGGTTTGAGGAGGAGAATAACGGCAAAGAGAAGAGGGGGGAGACGTGAGGAATCAAGTGAGAAAGGAGAACAGGGGAGTGAGGAGGAGGGGGCTGAGAGATGGTGAGAAAGACAGATTATTTATCCAACTACTATTATCATTTCACCACCAGCTGTCCTCTCTGCCCACTATTTCATCCTCTGCCTCCTCTCTTCGCTCAGAGTAATGAGTGGCAGTAATTGGTGGATCTTATTGACCTTTCCAGCTCTTCATTTCAGCGTGAATTTGCGTGTGTGAGTGTGTGTGTGCGCGCTACAGGTCCCCTTCTCAGGTTATGTACATTACAACATTCCTTCTCATTCGATGGAGCTTAGAAAGCACTCTTAACAATGTTTTTCTATGTAAAGAGACAAATTGGGCTGACCCTGTCAGGGAGGAGGATATATGCAATAATGGCGCCTCGTCAGACAAGGCCGCTCGTGTCAAAACAATTCCTCTCTGGTCAGCTGTACCTCCTGCTCATTAAGGAAACTTTGGCTGGAATGAGACTCTTTTTTAATGGCTACCCCGTGTGTGCAGGGTAACTTTTTCTATTTATTTTTTACACATTGTGATTTTTATTGAAAGTAATTGCCCTGCTTGTCTCTTTAAATCTCTCCAGAAGTCAGAAGAACAAAAGCTAACCTGTGTGATAGATTTATCTGAATATAACAGCACCTATCATCTCCTGAATTAAACTTTCAAAAAATCCACATGATATCAGACTGCTTCTCTTGTGTTTCTGCAGAAAAGAATCATTGTCCTGATGTGTTGCTGACAGACACCTCATCTGAACATACACCAGCTCAACACCTCCAGCTCACAGTGCCAAAGGCAAATGGACTGAATGTGAATGCAAAGAGGCTGTTTCGATCCATAGGGTCACTATAGAGGACGAGAGGAACTTTGGAAAATAGTTTTTTCTGTGTGAACACAACGGCTGTGGAAGAGTTATCTGATTGGACACTTATGCAAGTAAACGTCAACACACCCATAACTCTGATCCATAAAGAGAGTGAATGTGGGATAGAAGCTGAAGTCTCACAAAGTTTTCAGAAAAGGAGGATGCTCTTCAAGTTAAAGGTCATCTGAGTTGTAACAGCTCAGGAATGCGCTCAGTGGTAAACCTTGTTTCCCAGGATGCAATAGGAAGCCAGTCCTGCCTGATGTCATCGCTCTGCAACTCCCTCCTCCAAGTGTTGGACTAAGTCTGTGGACTTTTGTCGTCATCACGCAACAAATCCTCTTTGCTTTATTTATTTTCACTCATGGTCTTCTTCTGTGGTGACTTTAAGCTGATGTTGAAGTTAAGGTGACTTTATCTTATAACAAAATCATTTTCTGGTAAGAAATTTAAACGTTTACCCAATTATTGCTTTCAAGTACTTAAGACAAGACTGGTTAGCAGTGGGGCCTGTAGCAGGTGATGGCATCAATAATGTGACATAAAAAATAAAAAATAAAAAATTTAGAGATGTTGAAAGCAAAAATTATGATTGCAAGGGTTTTTATGACTGATGATATATTGTTGGCTTCTCAAGACTTGAATTTATTCTAGGGAAAAAAAAGGTTATAGACAAAGATTCTCATTATTAAAATTGCACTGCATGGAGACTGAAAAATAGTATAAGAGTAAGAGTAAGCTTAACCTGGAAGAAGAGAAACATTTTTTAAGCTGAATTCCTGCACATTGGACCCCTGGAGGAATTAAATATTGCTGCCAAAAGGTTTTACATTTCAGAAGTTTGAAAGTTAGATGCGTCTCCGTCAGACTCCGAGGACATCTAAAACTTTCTATAGGATCAACAAGGTACAGATAGAGATGAAAGCCTGCAGAGGAAGTCATTCTTTTCATGTGGAAAATGTTATCAGAGACCTTTAAGAGGAAACTCAAAAGATGGTTGTGCACTTTGACCGCATAGATCCACAGCTCTGTCCTCTGTATGACAGCTCCTACAACCAAAAGTCTTCTTGTTAATGGTAAAACTCCCCCAGTGACCTGATGCAACCCGTGTGTGCAGCCGTGGGTGGGCTTGAGTGGTCGGTTCCTTTTAAACGATGAATGAATAAAATGTATGAAGGGAATAAATGTTGGAAGAGGGAGCACCAGTACACTCCGTCTGACTGGTCTGGATGCAAACTGGAGCTGAAGAGTGAATTTAATGTCAGCACGCATCTTAAACTTGAGTTAACCCTAAGAGCCCCAAACTTATTAAAAAAGTAAGAAATTCAGGAATTTAAGAATCTTTAACTGTTGTGAACTTTAAGCAAAATTGGGCTTAATAAGAAGCAGGACACCTTAAGTGGACTCCTGCAGAGAGGAACACAACAGTTTTCAGAATTGAACACTTTTTCCCCTAATTGGAGGTATACTCTAGCTAAGACAGTGAAAACGACAGGTGAGATGTAACATTGTTATCAGTGTGTAATCTGAGTTTGCATGATGAAAATCACAGCCTGGTATAACTGGTTAATGTATTCACTGTTTGACAGGTGAGGCAGGAAGAGGAAGTATTTTTGGGTTTCCATGAAGGTGATAGTGGCCTGTCTCTGTGGAAGGCTTTAACCCTTTAATTGCACCATAAATACCTTTCCCGTTCCTCTTTATAGGTCACATTAGTTCCCTACAGTGACAGCTGGAGTGCTGGCATGACTGGTGTGGGTGTGAAGTGTGTGTGTTTACCATTTTCTCCTTCTTCATCTGTGCTTCTTTGACTGTAGGGAATACAACAAGGGGAGTAAAAGTACGAGGTGATTTTTTTTTTTTTAATCTCTTCAAATACACACCTGCTCAAAATCTTAAGGGGCTAGTGGGAATGATGCTTCAAGTGGTGAAGATGGCTTTGTGGAGGACGTCCACTGTCTGGAACTGACCTCCATTTTTGTAAACACCCCTCGCCATTCATTTCCAAATGGTCTCAATGTGATTTAGATTTAGGAGTGTATATAAACTTGTTTAGGAGTAGTCAGATAGATGTTTTGATGCCAGTCTTAGGGATCAGGGAGAGAGGAGAAGTCATGACGCATTTTAAGAGCTTCATATCTATTGTTGTATATCCGAGCAAAGAATCACAGTCTCCGTGTCTAGCTGACCACAATCAATCAAAACAATTGATGAAGGTTTGCAAAAAGTAGGTAAATACTTCCCTCAGATGGTTATTTTTTAACAGTAGCTCATTTTTCATGTCCCATGAGGTCCCAGACAGTAGATTTCATGTGTGAAATATGACGGTAAGATTGAGGTTCAAGTCACATACATTTTGCTCAGAGTCTGGGTCACCTGGTAATGCTGAAAACCAAGCTCCAAAAACTCTCTCTGGACTTCCCCGAGCAGAAATAATCACTTGGTCGTTGTCGACCTCAGCAGGAGATGTAAATAAAGCAAACCAGCATTCAGTAAAATAAAGACCCCTGCTAATAGAGCGAAGACTAGATGATGACAGGTCTTTGTTTTACTGTAACCACAGCTCAGCTTTATTTATTATCTTTCCCTCCCCACTCCGTCTGTCTCTGTCCACTTCCCGCCCTCCTCTTCCTCCTCCCTCACTCGCTGCCCTCTCTTACTTTCCACACCGTCCCATCTTTCTCTCCCTGTTGCCCTCATTACTTCACCCCAGGCTCCTCTTCTCCTACTCTTTCCTCACAACTTTCTCTTCTCGACTCACCACATCTATCTTTGCCTCGCCTCTAGCTGTTCCCACCTCTGTGCCGAACATTTCCATCACACAAACACACCTCTACCCCATCCTCCGTCTCAGCCATTCATCTCCACTGGAACCTTTTCTCAAAACCATGGTCCACTTCTCCTCACATCCTCCTTCCACTTTTCTGTAATGCTCTGATTTCTTTGCCACCTCTTCTCCTCCTCCTCCACCCAAATATCTTTCAGTCCTTTTATTCTTCAAACTCCTTCTCCTCTTTTTTTCAGGCAATGGTCCATCCGCCCGTTCACTTTTCTTTTGTACAAGAGAGAAGCAATGAGACCGAAAAGCCACACTCACCTCCTCAAATGTGAGTTTAAGTCCACTTTAAAACATTTCCTTTCAGAAAGTGGCAAAGGCTCAGGGCCATTACAGCAATGAACCAAATCCACACTCATTCATTTCCTTACAAAAGCAACAGCAGAGCAAACGTAAGTGTGGGATTAAGAGCCTTGAAAATAAATTAAAGCCTGATACACAGCGGAGAGTCGCTTCAATGGCATTCAGCAAACAAATACCCAGAGAGTGACACACGTTTGGAGGACTTTGGACAGTTTCAAACTGTAAACAACATGCAGACCACACAGGACTACATTTTCAAAGCCACCTCGAGTCAATAGGCCTTTATTGGGCTGAGTTTGATGTTATTGGCAACTGGCGCTTAGATACACTTCATATCCAAATCAAACCTGAAACCCAAGTTATCAACATGGAGAATATCAGCAATCATGTGTCAGTCTGTTTGGGTTTTTCTGCATCTAAGTGGGACTGAACTTTCCTTTCGTACGCTCTGAACAATTTTGCTTGTGTCTTTCAATATCAAATATTATTTAACAGAGAAGAAAAAAACAAGAATGACCCTCACTTTTAATGCTGCTCAACATTTTGCTTTTTACCGTTTACTTAAATTAGTTTTCACTTTCTGAATGTTCCCAGCTCTGAGTTTAATTTCTTGTTGAGAGCAAAACTTCCAGTGTTGAACTCATTTGAAAGATTTTTTTTTTTTTTCCAAGAACATCTTAACCACAAAGAATATTTTTTCACCCAATCAACACGACTCGGAATAGAGGAGCCCAGGGTCCACGGGTGCAGTGAGAGGGCGGCTCAGGGAGATGAGTACATTGACAGTTTGAAAACGTCCACCAATTCAAAAGACTCTTTAGAAAATGATGTTCTGTATTCATTCCCGCTCAAGGTTCTCAAACGAGCTGAAGGGCCGGCTCTGAAACTCGAACAGCTTTGATGAAAAAGTCACAAAAACTAATGAAATAAATGTTTGACTTTGTTCTCCTCAAAGAAAACTGTATGAAAGGAGAAAGCATTTCAAAAACCTTCTGCTTTATCAGTTCAAATATTATTTCTCACTCTCAGTTATCGCCACATTTGTCAGTAACATATACTTTGTGTGGATAAAACCTTGAACTACAGGAGAGTTGTGAGCTGTTAAAAAACGCTACTTTGGAAGGTTTCTTCCAGAGGATAGCAGGATTTTTTTCAATTTTTAAACCTTGATATTGCTGTAAATGTAGCTCCAAAGCATGAATCCTGACTGTAGACTCATTGATTCACACATTTTTAAACAGTAGCAAAATCCTATGCTCTCTTTCAGGCTAAAACTCTGCCTTCAAAAACAAAGAGAACATTTTACAAAGATAATTCTACTCATGTGCGAAGAACAAATGGTTTGCATAAAAAAGAATACATCTCTTTCCTTTGAGTAAAAAACAAACAAAGAACAACAATGAGAGATCTTTACAGGACAAAATCCTTTGTAAGAGTTATTATCCATGAGTACATCCATATATTTTCTTCAAGTACAAGTTTTTCCTTCCTATGAGAACAAAAATTGCCACGTGACTTTTGGCCTTATTTCCTGCCCCTGCATCAAGCAAGAGATTTTTGCATATATTTTTTGGATATTTTCCCAACCAGCAGCTATGAATTATATTGCCAGCACTGAGAGTTTGAGTGCAGCCTACAGTCGGAGCAGGACCCCAAATTCAGCACAGGTGAGTTTGAGATTTTCTCTAGCAAAAAGCCAGCGTTGATACAGGATAACTCCGAGAGATATTATAGTTTGTAAATTTTATCAATATTGATCTCTTTCCCCATCCACAGCATACTCACACACTGATGGCAGAGACCTCTATTGTGGGGAACTATCAGTTTTAGCCAAGCAGCAACTTCTGGTCTGAAAATATGAGAAAATGCTAAAAAATGTAAATTATAAAAATGCTGAAACCTGCTGTTTGTTGAGTGTCTGCTTGAGGCTGGCTCCCAAAGTACCGCAAGTCATATACACAAAGCCAAATAAAGACGTTTTCAGAGCATGAATTAACACGTCTACAGACTGGTACAAAAAAAAGTTTTTTTTACTGACAGCACACATTGTTCTTGGATTGAATTCCTTTCTAACTTGCTAGATTAGAATATATTAAGATCACAAGCTCGTCCAATCAGAGGCACAGCTCAGCTCAGCTCAGCTCACGGGACTGATTGGGATCCAACAGCTGTTAGTGTGAAGACTTGTCACCCATTCCATTTCCAATATGGCCGTGCCAGTGCTTTTCATTCAAATTTGGCTTCAGAAACTGACGTATGGCATCAGGGCATCCATTCCTTATACAGTCTATGGTTTAAGCAAACACATTCAAACCTATCCACACACTGCTGAACAACAGTGACATTGGGAACCTCATCCTGACTCTCCATTGGAAAACCTCAAGATTTAAACCTCCAACAGCTGCACCCTATTAAAACTTCCTCCAGAACAATCACTTCACTCTTAATAACTTTAACAAAACATCCAAAGAGAGAGAAAGTCCAACCTGATCTCATTCAGCTCCCCTTCGGCATGTTTGTGTTGGCTCAATTATTGAACTCCCGGGGGAAATATGTAAATGTTGCACCATCCTGGAGGGGATACGTTTGTGAATAGTTATCAAGAACACTTTGTTCAGAAAATAATTTGAAAATGTTTTACAAAAGAAACACCTTGTACCTTGTTTGAAGCCACGTGGAGCTCTTTTCTGCAGGTATGTTTGTTGCCATGCCAACAACAAAAAATGTGAGTGAAAATATTTCTGCTATGGGGCCGTGTGTGTTTTTCCATCACTGAAGAAATACTGACAGCATGCTCTGAAGGCCATCTTACTTAAGACAGGCTCTTAGAGCAAATCAGTGAAGAGTTTTCGCTCTTAGGCACAAACAAACACTGTCGCAGATATTTATCATTTATCAGAGAAAAATCTACCTGGACTTATTATAAATACACATGTTTTTTTAAAGGAATAGTGCATGTATAAAGTGAATTTGGTTCACTGAGTTTCTGATTCTATTCAATGCAAACATTTGTAGGGAGCTCTGTTTGGTATTTCTGTGTATGAGGATCAAAACTGCACTGAACACTGGTACCTTAATATTGTCCTCGCAATTGTCTGACCTTATCCAAGTAAGTATGAGTATATTTTGTATGATGATCCAATCCAATCCAGTTCTTTATCGATTCCCTTGTCAATTTCTTCTATGAGTTTTCTGTATACAAAGAGCAGCTTTACAGGCTTTCTGTATTAACAACAGTTCACTGAGTTTATGAGTAAATAAATATGAAATTGGTCAATGGATTTAGATATCTCTGGACGTAAATAAATAAAAATAAGTAAAAATCACAACAATGCATTGTTGTCTTGTATATCATTGGCTGAAGTAGGCCACCTAACAATGCTTTAAGTTGTTTGGAACCTTGAGCTTGCCATAGTTGTGCTGAAGTCAGCCATGGATCTGCACTTCCTATTTGGAAAACCTTAACTTGTTTGTATTTTGTCATTATTTTCAGGATTGTTCACAAAAAGTAATCGTGATATGTTTTTGTGATTAAGCTAAAATTCCGTTTGAAAACCAAAGTTATATTGATTAATGCTTATCGCCAGCATAACCATGTAATTTCCTGTATGCATTTGCATCAAGCTATTGCAGTGTCTTCTGTATTGTTTTTAGTCCATTCAGAGATGTGTATCAGGTTGAATGTATTGAACAGGAATCTCCTATTGAATTGGAAAAATCAGAGTTTTCTTTGGAAACTGATGTTTATCTGCTGAGCTGGGGCAGAATCATGGACATAAAGTCTGTCTGTGCCAGCATCATGTAAAGAAGTGAAAAAAAAGTCAAATAGTGTTGATGGATTGAACTATTTCTTATGGATTCTTGATTGTTACCGGCTCTCGATATACATTTGTTATCCTGATAGAGAACTGCCAATTCTCACATCTTACATTGCAAAAATCATTCTCGTGACCCTGACTAAACAGCTGCAAACTGACTCTTTGCAACACAGAATTGAGGTCTTGGAACTCATTGTTGGCACAATTCAGTATCATTTTGTGTCATAGACAGCTATTTTACATTTATACAAAGCTACAAACCTGTCAGAATAAGTCAAACGACAATCTGTTATCAGTAAATCCATTCTCTCCTGAGCATTTCCCATATTGGTAGGTCTTCAGATGAAAAGGATCAACGTTAGATTAGATTCAGTCATTATTCACCAACATATCAGCTCTCACGGTCGACCCTGTCAGCTTTTGTCTCCCATTCGACACAGATTTCTTTCTTTGCGTGGTGTGCTGTCTTGTATTCCGTGTCTTGTTTCATCTCCCCACATGCAGAGGTGCACAGAGGCTGCTCCCTGCTACAAACAGACCCTCTCAGAGGGGTACTTCGGGTGAACACCAGAGAATTAGCCTTTGCGAATATGCATAAAATCACATCAAGAGAGCAAGGGAAAGAGAGAGAGAGAGAGACAAAGACGTGATCTGGTGAAGATCTCCACCGATAAGACCATCTGTAGACTTTTGTTTGAAGGTTTACACTGTGGGTGTTTGGGGATGCAATCATACCAATTACTTTGTGTGTATCTGTGTGTCTTTGTTTTTGTGTGATAATGAACCAGTTTGTCTTAAATCTCTCGCTTGTTTCATAAAATATAGATGCAAAAGATCCCCGTTAGAATTAGAATAATTATTTATTATTCCTACAGGATGAATTATTCAGTTGTTTTTTAGCAGCACTCAAAACGATGAGAAGATAATCTGCGTCATTAACAGCCACTCTCTCTTTATTTCTAGCTCTCAGTCTCGTTGCTGATGTGACACAAAATACTCTCTTTCCATCGGATCCCTAACACTGGCCGGAACCCAGTTCTGTGATGCCAAATGAAAAATCGGGCCATTTGCTGCAGAGTCTAATTAGATGTACTCTGAGCATTTTGCAGGAATTGTACTTGTTCTGCACTGTGCAAGATTTCTTTCACATTAGCATTCCAGTGAAAGAAGAAGTGACAACTTAACCTAAAAAACATCCAATTAGTATTTTCTCCTTCTTCATGCTTCGAGGGGCTGGATCCTTATTCTCACCATGCCTGACTAGCATGTCGGAAAGGAGCACAGGAGTCGGGGTCAGGAACCCAGATTCTTATTGCATAAAGATGAAATTCAAATGTCTTTTCCACCTTAAGGAATATTTCAGAAGTTTGGGTTTGAGGTGAGGATTTTGGGATCTCTGTCATGTCTGTGCATTAAGCACAGAGCTGGAGTCAGGACATGGACAGCATAGTTTAGTTGGAGCCTGTAGCAGGGAGAAACAGCTCATCTGGCTGCGTTCAAAGTTCAAAAATACACCTCCGAGCTCCTCATCTACAAGCTGTCCAATTTACACGCTCTATCCTGACTTTTTAACCCCTTAATGACTTAAAAAGGAAATGTGGCTCTACACGTTGGCATTTTTCTTGCCGAACAATAGTTTATCCATCTGCCCAGTGCTTGGACAGATGGATAAACACAGGTTTTGTTGTTTTTGGTTTCTATATGGGCAACCTGAATGTGGGAACAAAGAGACCAGTCAGTGCACCAGGCTGCTGTCCAAGAAGTAAAAGAAAAAGTGAAACCTGAAAGTTCTGGGTATGTAAGAAACCTTGTTTTGCGCTGTGCGATAAACTTTTAATTAGGAGTCTGTCTCCCACAAGTTGAAGGATGACAGAACAGAAAGTGTGATTTAAATTCCTTTCTTTTCCAACCTTGTAAGTTATGGCCTCTAAATACTGCATGGGCTTTTGTTATCCACTGAATGCTGTGATTTTTTTTTCTCCCTCCTCTACATCACCTTCTCTTTCCCTCACATGTTGTTAATGAAAAGCAGGCGTTTAAAATGCCAAAAAACAGCCATAAAAGTGAGATGAAAGGCTACTGTGAGTTTGAACTCTGATGCTGTGACAGTCGCAGTGACAGACGCTCCGTTCACACTTCTATCGAGGAGTGCCAAAAAAGACAGATCATAGATTGTAACAAGGCATTAGTTAACTTCCTGAGTGTGATCTCCCTTTGGTTATTCCTTTTCTGTCTGTCCAAGTCCTACTCGATGCTTTATTCCTCCCTAATTTTTATTCTCTGTTGTACTTTCCTTCCTCTTTTTGCATCAGTATACGACAGGTAAGGGGGGAAATGGAAATAGGATGTCTCAAAGAGGGCAGCTCTGACACTGATGGGCTGAATACTAACAACATGACTTGTGTCTAAACTCTGCCACTTTCATCTTCATATTTTCATTTTCTCATCTCATTTTTTTCTTTTTTTTGTTTTGTTTTTTTCTCTCACACAATCTCTTTGCAGTTAAGAAAAGGTCTTTGGTGGGGGATTGTGCTATTTTTCCAAATCAGTTTTGAGTTGAATATGAGTTGATTGCATTTTTTAGTATTATTATTTTTTGCACGACATATATTGTATGCATACATTTAAAAAGAAAATAACTTGGTGATTGCCAAATGGTCTCTCTCTTATATTCTCATAAGGGAGTATAAACCTCTTTACAAGCATCATCATAAAGATGTGCACACATTTGGCGACTGAGGCGGCATTTGGCTTCAGAGAAGTTAGCAATCTTTAAACTAACCATAGAGTAAGAGCCCAGTTTGGATTTTATGTTTATAAACAGCAACAAAACAAATCCCGCAGACCCTACCTTTTACTGTTTACAAATAAGTGGCTTTTCCAGTTGCTAGAAACAGTCTCAAGTGGACACTAAATGAACTGCAGCGTTTCGCAATTTACAATTGGTCTCATTTCTCTAAATCAGCGGTTGTGGCTCGTTAATATGAAATGGCATGGCTTATTTTTCTTAGTGTAGAAAAAGAGCAAAGAGATGCATTATTACTATTGTAGAAGTTAGAGAGTTGTGCCCAAATAAAAAGATCTGGAAACATAATGACTGAAATGAAGTCAGGTAAAAAACAGCTTTCAAATGTACTAATTCCTGCATAGCTTTGCTTCAAGGTTAATTCATTCATATGAAGCTATGCGTCTCTTTTACTTCATTTACTAATTCTACTAAACTGCAAACGCCTCTGAGGACAAAAACATAATAAGTGGTGAAAATGATACATACTTAAGCTTATTGAAGGACTCAGATAATAGATTCACAGCTCGATATCATGTAGAAAAATGAGCATATCATTACTGTGGTGGTTGTATGTCAAGGGCACATTAAACACGAGAAAACACTGGACGTCATACAAGGAAGACTTCTTTATATGTTTGAAAAGCATCAGGATGTTTATCTTAATCTATAAGTGGAGAAAGTCAAAAGTTTGTCAGTTGTGCTGAGATTACTTATAATCCTCTACACAGTATGTGAGCGTAGAGTGAAGAGTGTGTGTGTGTATGTGTGTGTGTGTGTGTGTGTGTGTGTGTGTGTGTGTGGTAGATGGAGACACTGAGACAGAATAAAAATACCCTGTAAGTTTCACTCCACTGCCTCTCATCCTGTCAGCCCTCTGCAAGGCCGGGTCAGCTCAGGGTCAGCCCATTTCTGATTATCCTGGATGATTGGCGGCTCTGTCTGCGGCCATGGCTGAGCGCTTTGCTGTGACATCAAGCCTTATTGGAGGAGACCCGAGTTCAGGGGCGGGGTCAGAGGTGACACAAGACCAGAGAAGGGAGATGTTAGCTTGTGATTGGTTTATGAGTGACAGTGGGACACAGACAGGTGGGCAGACAAAGAGAGTGGAACCAGGGGTCAAGGTATCACTTGTATGTAGTGTTGGATTAGTTACCTTGGAGACAAGAGCGAGCTTAGTTTGAATTAGAATTAGCATCAGGCTCATCATCAATTTGTCGACATGGAAGGACAATATGATGGGCAAATGACCTTGTCGCCCTGTCTCTGAATATATTATACGGACGTGTTATTGCCTTGGATAAATGTATCTTTATGTTTCAAGTGAACTCAGTATGCCTGTGACAAAGATGTTTTCCCTTGCTAGAAATGGAAAAAAGGCACATGCACTCACACACATTCATACACACAGACATGCTTTCCTCCCTCAGTGTCATTACAGCACATTTTTGATTACGGTTTTGATAAATTTGGTTTCAGAGAAAGATCCACAGATATTTTTTTAACTGATCTAAACTGGTTTAGACGCACTTTCCCCAACTGCTTTTCTACTCCACTACGGGCTCAACCAGAGCTATGGGTGAAGGGTTCTTTTAAGGAGGGGGCAGCAGCTTAGGTGTGATGATCAGCGGAAAGAGAGGTTAAATATTGATATACTTTTGATTTAGCATGTAAATTGGTGCAGGTTGTTGCTACAAGCAGGTGGTTGGTCCAGAAGGAGGGGGTCAGCCCATTTAAGCCTCTGATCAACATGACTATTGAGGTACCTCAGTCTGATAATGGTTGTTGCAGGTAAAGTTTCACTTACATGAGTGATTTTGAATGTTATTTTTTTCTCATGTTCTTTTTGTTCTGGATGCCTTGTTTTGCACAGTTTTTGTGAATAAAAGCACAAGTTAATTATTTTGCAACTCATTCCATCATCTTGTTTTTCAATGGACCTTTTCTTTTCATAATATCCATGGTGATATGATACATTAAGAATTTTACATGCATCTGTAAGTGCAAAGTGTTGACACTATTTCCTACTTGATTGGCTGGTAACCAGTTCAGGTTATACTTATCTCTCAACCTACATAATACAGACCAAATAAACTTACATTTTTTCGTTATTAGGTTGTTTATCTGCTCCAAAATCGTGTAAAAAATGTATGTCTATTTGGGGACAAAAGTAAAGCTAGATTGAAGTTGAAAAGTTATAAAAGTCTGTTTTTGTTTCTTTTTTTCTTAAAGCATCACCAATAGGAAGCTTATTAGACAAGCAAAAAAATAAAATAAAAAAACAAACAGAAACAGAAAAAGTTAATTAGAAAACATAACTCAGAGGTTTGGTAATCAAAAATTAGATCTGAGGTAACATATCTTAGTATTTGGTTGAAATCACAGATGCAGCGAAGTATAAAGTGCAAAGAGAGGTCTTCTTTGTGCTCGGGTACATGGATGCTTGCCACAAAAGTTTGGCTAAAAAAATCTAAAGCTAAAAAGCTATTCTACCTCCTTCGGTCCAAAACATGCCTACAAAGAAAACTGTAAAAAGAAAGCAATCCTCGTGAAACTATTTTTTTTTAAGACAAGTCATCAGTGGTGGTAGGCGTTACCAAACAGGACAGCAATAAAAGATGATATGGAGGCTTAATGGTGTCTTCAAACCTTTTCCCCTAAAAGAGACCTCCAAGAACAAACAAGTTGTATAATGCTTTGGAGTGTGGTGGAAGTTATTGCAACTGCTGACCAATTTAAAGAGAAAAAAAGAATAAAGATTGGTGATTGTTTGGTAAGAAATGGGACATTAAAAGTCATTTAATAAATTAATGTATGAGCTATCTAACCTGTACTGGCACGTAACTGTAATAAACTGCTCCTAAAGACGACACTGAAACAATTTCTTTACATGCAATTTATGGGGTAGTACATTTTTTTATGTGACAACAAAATAACATCCAGAGGCCAGTGTAAGCACCCTGTGGATGTAAATGTATGGACTGCCTCACAGGTGTGTCTGAATATGAAAGAGTGTGTTTAATAGAGGTCCAGCTCAGGATTTATAGAGGCTCATATAAGCCGCTCATACATTTGAGGGTGTTAGCAAGCTTCTAGCATTTACAGAGACACAAACAAGCCAAGCAGCTGCCTCTCCTCTTTCAACTCCCTCTCTTATACTGTTAACTGCTGTTCTCAAATCATCCTCCCTTTCTTAATCAACCCTGCACTTCACCCCTCCTTTGATACGCCGCCTCAGATCTCCACCTCCGCCCACGCTCCACATCTTTAAAGCCGTCGTCCTCAGGTTCTTCTTCTCTCCTTCTCTGCTCAGACTTTTCCCTTTTTTTTACACTTGTCACTACATCTCCGCCTCTCTTCTCCTCCTGCTCCTCCTCTCCCTCTCTGTCCATCTTCATCTCTTGCTCACTTTCTCTCCTACTCTGGCCTCTTTCAACCTCTCACTAATCAGAGTCTCATCCTTAAAAGCTCCTTGTTACAGCTGAAGAAAAAAAAAAGGAGGGTTTCAGTGTTGAGTGAGCAGGAGGCCAATCACTTTCTCCCTCTCTTTCTCTTTCTCTCTGTCTCTGGATGGTCCATCTCAGGTAAGAGTTCAAGTGCTGCTAAGAGCTTTTCAGATCACATCAAATCCACGTCTAACTTCACCCCAGAGACTGTTTCACACAGGATTCTTATTAAACCTGCCCGAGCATACTCTCATATGTCAGAGCCCTGAGTCTGCAAAACTTTAGCGCTGCAGTTTCTGTCTGTTTTACAGGCTGACAGAGGAGTGTGAGAGGAAAGATTAGGAGAGCACTCAGTTCATTCAGAGGGTGTAGAGGTGATGTGGGTGACATCAGGATGAGTGGCATAACTAAAGCTTATTCCAAAGCCTTTAGGCAAATATTAAACAGGTGTTTGGGGGCAGATGTGTACACAATGTTTTAGAGATATAAAATTATAAATGATAATGAATCAAATTTATTCTGCACATTTCAAGAAACCTCTATGAAAACCAGGACTAAAATCAATAATAGTTTATTTTGGAGCGTTCAGACAGATTTTTGTGTTTTGTGCTTAAAGCTGCAGGAAGTTGTAGAGGTTTCATACCTGTGACACTGAAGGAGCTGTGAAATAGATAGCTGACAAATACATGAGGTTTAAAGCTTCTTTGTCAGGTGTGGAGATGGAAGATGTCTGTCAAGAAAAGCGGTAGGGTTAGCACAACAAGGTTCCTGCCTACCAACCCTGCAGTAAACTGGGACCTAATACCAATTTTTTTTTTAAGTGGTCGGCTCACAAGGCTTTGGTCTTGTCATTTTTGCAGACCAGGCTCAACCAGGCTCCAGAGATGCAGGCATGGCCACCATGGGTGAATTGATTGTTGGATCCATGAGTCTAAAATGAGGCTGGCTCAGAGTGAGGTTGCTACTCCTCAGTATTACATGGAGCCAGTTGGGGAGATCCGGTGCATATGGATGAAGGTTTTTCAGGGGGAGTCTAACTGGAAGGAAACTCCAGGGTAGACCTGGAGAGGGACTACATATCCCATCTGGCTTTGAGGATCTTTGTGCAAACTTACTGCCGCAGCAACCCAGCACACATTAAGGAAAATCGATGGATGGGTGATAGGAAAGGCTTTTTTTATTTTGTGCAAGAGCTGATTTGTGAGTGAGTGACAGTGCACTGAAAATCTGTCTTATATTTAGTAAAATACCTCTACTTTACACAAACCACATTCAGCAGACCAGTCCATGAATTGTTTTATTTCAAGTTATTTAAAGACAAAAATGATGTGTGAATTGCTTGTAACAGTCAGAAATATATGCCAGTGGGGCAAGAAAAAAAGTTTCTTGTACTTAGACCTTAATCTAGGTTCAAGAATCATGATAAGCAAATCGTTCTTATTCCACTGGCAAACATCACTGTTGTCTTTTAATATATTGAAATAAGACATGCCTCTGGACTTGTCAGTTGAATGTGGCTTATATCAAATTTGTTACAATTTTTTTACTTAAATTAAGACACATACACTCGCTTAGATTTCAGTTTTTGCAGTGTGAATTACGTTAAAGACTGGTGTGCTTCCAGGTTATAGCCCGACAGTGAAAGCTCAAGCAGTCACATTCAGGATTTTGCTGGATATCCAAACAAGACTCCTCTGGACGAGTGATAAGGCATGCGTTAAGGTGATGTCAAGGTGGCAAAATAAAGGAAAAAAGAAAAGGCTGGAATGGCCTAGCACCACATGAGCCTAGCCCTGGATTGGTTGGCCCAGGTTCGACTGCAACCTTTTCCTTATTTTGCTTCCCACTCTCACCCTATTCCTGCTCCATCCACGGCCCTTTCCTCTCTGTATAAACGCAGAAAATGCCTGAAAAATAACTTTGCCAATTAAACCATGATCCCTCACCATCAGACAGGTTTCTTGCTTTTGTGAAACTGAACGAGAAGCAGGTAGTTCTTTAAAGAAATTGACATCTTTGCAAAAGCTGAGGTAAATAAGGCATAAAAACTGATTTTCTGTCAGCAAAAATTCAAGAAAGTGATTCAAAGTCTCACCTTTTAACAATATTTTTTTTAAATAGGTCTGAAAAAATTACTGCAATCTCTTGCAAAAATCAGTCTTTTCTTTTTTTAAAGACAGACATTTTCCAAACCTATGGGTCACTTCTTACAAATGCATGGACTGAACTGTCTGTTAAAGGAGAGTCAGGTTTGATCTGACATGTTTTGCCTCCAGGCTGGAATCATACAGGATGCATTTTTAGCAGCAGGAGGTCTCCTGTAGTTGTTTTGAATGAATGAAACACTTTGAATTTTGCTTTTGGCCTCCGGGCTCCTCTCATATCTCCACCTGTTAGGCCCCACTTTAATGATGAAGGGTCTTTGTTTAATGTTAACAAATATCATGTGATGATGGGCTCTGGATTATCTGTTGGTTGTGTTTTTAGTTATTGTTGTTGTTGAATCAGAGGAGGTTATGTTCATTTTGGTGTGACAGTTCATTTATGGAGAACATCATATATTTAGAGCATCAAGCTTGGATCGAAAATGATACTACTTTTGCTTTTTTCCTCTTTTTAGTCATCCAATTAAAACCTTGGATGTTCATCTTTGTCTGATTGGCAGAAGCTGGCTTTGCTGTGTTGCCTGGAGACGGCTGAGACACACTTGGAGCACCTTTGCGTGTTCAGGCTTTATAAAGGCAAGGCCTCATGTTTGAATGAGGTTTCTCTATTGTACACCTGCTTCCTGAATAATCAAAGAATCTGCATTGAAGCAAAGCAGCCCCACCTCCACTACCTCGGCTGAAGAGTTTCATTAAAAAAAAATAAAAGTGGACGTGAACATTAACGATGACCTTCCTCCTCTTTTTGGTCTCATCTCACTTTAAATATGGAACATTTCTAATAAATATGCTGCTGGTCACACACATACACACACAAACACTCACACACACACACTGCAGGGCTTTAACCAGGAAATGTCAGCTCACAGGATGATCAATATGTGATAACCTTTTTAATGTTTGATCAGAATGTTTAACAGCAGCCAGCGTGTCAGGCGCCGTTCATCCAGCATCACTTTAAGAGGCAGAAACAGCTGTGGCTGCAGACGCTTGTGACCCAGTTTCACTCAGAAAGTTTTGGAGTAAGTTCTGAAAACGTCTTTAGCATAATCCATCTCTAAACTTACACATACACATTCACACAGTAAATAATAGACAGTTCATGGTTATATATATAGAGCAGAGCTTGGCCAGTAGAGCTGTTTGTTGGTGTTACCTGGCTGCTGTCAGTCATCAGTTCATTCAAATTCACTTTTACTAAAAAAAAGAAAAAGAAATAAAACATTTACTGCAAAGGATGAGACATTAGGCATGTAAGACAATGAGTCAGTGTGGACTCAGAGGCTGTTTTTCCCCCTGTGGTCACAGCCTCACAGCATTCAGAGAAGCAGAAGAGAAGAGAAGAGAAGTGTCAACATTATGTGAGCGTCTTGTCCCATTTCTCAGTCCTTTTGTGATCCAAGTGTTGGTGTTGTAGGACTTATTCTCATTGTTCCAGCAACACTCAGAGAGCTTGATCAAGAACAATGTCCTCATCCTCCTCCTCCATCTCCACCTCCTCCTCCCTCTCTTCTCGTAGGCCCAGTTATCTCCTCTGCACAGAACATAAGTGTGAAAAGTGTGAAAATGGCCATGACATGAGTTGGTGATGGGAGAGAAAGAATGTGGAGGTGTTTCAGTGAGGTCAAAGTGAAGACAAAGAACATAAAGTTCAGCAAAATATCTCAGAGTCAAACAAAAACTGATTTGGAAGAGAGAAAGTGGTAGTGGGAAGACTGGAGATCCAGTCCAGTGGGAAAAAAAGAACAAACAAACGTTCACAGATGAACTGAATGAATCAATATCAATCTGTGTGTTTGCCCTGTTGACAGACGTTATACTGCAAGAAAATAAAATTTAGAAAATAACAAAATGTACACTGCCTTTTGCCCCAAGACGGCTGGGAAAGGCTCTAGCCAACCACGACCTTAAGCAAGGTCAGCAGGGTAAGCAGTAGAAAATAAATGAGTGAAGGAGTGAATGAATGAATGAATGAATGAATGGATGGCATGAACTTGATTTTTCTAACTGTGCATGGCCTCAGGGTATCAGACAGTGTTTTTTCCTACCAGAGGGGAGAATGAACATGAAAAAGTTGGTCCTCTTTGGATGTTTTTCTCTCCCTAACGCAGCTCACTCGTCTCTTCATCTGCTTTCTGAATCACTTTCTTTCTTTTTCCTTCTCTTTCTATCATCCTTTCATCTGTCTGTCGCATCAAAACTTTCAATTTATCTTCATGCAGATCAGGAAAAATTAAAGCCCTGAATGCAGAGACATCATTGGCTGAGAAGCTCCTCATGGGGTGGCTTAACTTGAATGAAATGGTGCATTGATTCCAGCTCTGCTTGACCAATACTGTAAATGCTTTAACCTCTGAAATACACCAGATATTTCTGCTGTCTGGCTCCCCTCTTGGCATTTGTCAATTCACGCTGGCTGCTCGTTCAGCCCCGCAAGCCACATGGCTGACGGACAGCTGGAGGAGCGAGACCAGGGAGTTCTCGTGCTTCCCACTCCATTGATAAATCTTTCTTCATTCCTGTCGGGCTGTGAAACTGCAATCCTGTTGACTCCTGGCATGTCTCTGCTCCTTATGTCCATTTGCTGTATGATCTACTATCTAAAATACGATCTAATTTTGACACACGTTGTTTTATTTTGAAGGTCAAAGGCTCTTTTTTTAGATGGTTCCTAAACACTACTTCCATGCAATCACTTGCAACCTGCCAGACCAGGCACACAGCTGAACCACAATGGAATGGATACAGGTTGAGTTGACACATTGACTTGAATGAAAACCTATCTGATCTGGTGCCGCGACAGGGCAGAGCAGCTGGCGTATTTAAAATGTTAAAGTTGCCCTGGTTGGTTGGAAATAGAGGCATCTCATCGTACTTAAAATCCCCTTGTAATTCATTGGTCATAGATCTGGTTTCTATAGGATGGCATCTGGGTCCAGACCCCAACAGTGGTCCTCAAATTTGCCAACCCCTGAAATAGTTTTTTATAACTTGGTTTCATCTGCACGTAACAGTTAGTTAACTGAACAATGTATGAAAAAGTCAACCCTCTGCAGCCAAAAAAAACTGATAACCACATTGATAACCCTACTTTGGTTCAAGAGATAAACTTTTGGAGGGAAGTCATGATCCAATATGGGAGCAACCTCATATCTGGTACTGCAAGGAATGCTACACTAGTAAACAAGATCCATATTCACCTTCAGCTCTGCAAAAATGTGAGAGACTATTCCAAATGGTTTCTTAAATCGCCATATCTACATGCATGGAAGCAATTCAATTTCAACACAGGTAAAGCTTCTATCTCTTGGTGTGTTACTGATCAAACTAAAACAGAACCAAGCTGCATGAACATTCGTACAGTGAGCATCCTAATACTACAAACAGAAATGTGAAGGACAGGTGGAGAGCATGAAAAACTGTAATCAAAAACAGGGTTATTGCACCATATTCTGGTTTCCGGGCTCTCCTGTGTTTAAACATTTATGTTCTGTTGTATAAAAATGAATATGAACTTGTTTTTTATTGCATTATCCACGCCCTGAAGAATACTGCATCTTTTTGTTATGATAATCGGTTTTCATTTGCTGCAAATAAAAGATCGTTATGAGAATATCTGATTTGGAAAATTGGTGGGATGGGAGGAACGCCGTCTGCAATAAAACAGAAATGTTCTTTTTACTCAAATGACCAAATAAATAGAAGAGAGAAAGACATATTTTTGCATTATGTGTGTATGTGCAGTCATCACACTGGATATAAAAAGTCAAAATGGACGAGTGAGAAAGTGAAGTCTTCCTCTCTTCATCTGTCTCTTGCTGCCATGTTAATGAAAACACACTTCTCTGTCCACTAACTAATGCACGCTCTGAGGGCCGCTCCTCTCCCCCTCCATCTTTAATGCTCATCTGATGTCTGATGCTCAGTGACTGATCAATCCCAGCGTGTCAGCGGACTCACAGATATGTCTGATTAACTGACACGCACATACATGGTCTCTCTGCTTGTGACTGACATTTCACTGAGGCTAATGAAGGAGACATCTCGGCGGCAGGGGCTAATAAACTCATTGACAAGGAGAGAGGGATGACTTATTTAACATCTCTGATCTCTACGAGCAGGCCGACGGCAACGCAAGATCTGGACGATGATTAATCTGGATACAAATTCAGTTCGCTTCAAAGTCTGAACGCAGCATTAGAAGTTTAATAAATGTCAGTTAATTCATCCAAATCTTTAAATTGATATCTGCAGATTGAAGCAAACAGAAAATAGCACTCATGAAAAAACTCTTTTATCATTGATATGCCCAACGTCATTGAAACACCATAAGTTTAGTACACAACACCATCAGAGCCTCATTTTCAGTCAAACCTTTAAAAAAGTTTCTTTGTATTGAGTTATTACAGGCACCTTACTATAAGAAGATTGGAAGATTTTTAGTTTTTTCATAGTTGTGCATTATTTCCAATCCTTCCTCAAGTAAAGGCAGCGATTTGACACAAAATAATGAAAGATAAAAAATTAAAAATCAGCCAGGGTGTCTCGATTGGAATCCTCACAGGTCCAAAATGACTAAGTCAAACTCTTACACAGCCAGTGAACTCCTCCAGTCATCTGATTAAAATTTCTGGTTTAAATTACTTTCTTAATTAGTTTTTGATGAGATTGGCTGATATTGTTAAACTGGAAGCTTAATGGACTTTGGGGTCATGTGTTACAGCTTTGAGATCCATCAAAAACACTGACAGGAGAAGAAGGATAGAGTGAAAGATGTTTCAAAATGGGCATTTTTACATTAAATTCAACGGAAACACTCAGAAAACAGTCAAACTTGAGAATAATTTGTTTAATATGGTCAAACACCTGCTTGCAGAGTCTGCAGGTAAACTGTCTGATGAATTAGCTTGGACACAAAAGATGGCCAATTTTCAGGCCAGCAATAACGCTTTATCTTCAAAGAGACGTCATTCACTTTTCCCATAATTAATATAAGATATAAAGAAACAGTTCTGGACTTTCACACCAAACGTGCAGATTTTCAAACCTCTAGGGGTCGGCAACTGAATTTGGTCTTCTGCATTTTTTTCTTTTTTTGGTGGCCGAACCCAACGGTGGACCAAAATGACACCTCCCTCTTTTATACTATTTTCTAAATTTCAACTGTTCCATTATATCTTGGAAAAGAAACATAATCCAACAAAGTCATTCATTTAAACTGAAGTGAATTCGCTACGGACAGTTGTTACTATGTTACTGCATAGACCCCACGCACTATAAGCGATATGCAACAGATGGTAACCTGGCCATAATAAAAAAAAGCTGCTGTCTTTAAAACCCACTCACACACATAGAGTCTTGTAAGACCAAGCCGTGATATAATTACTATTTTCAATTATGAACATTTCTCTGAGCCTCACTCATGTATCAATCATTTTAAGGACATATACTGTAATGATTTGGCTATCTGTTAGTAATGCAGCCCATTCTCGCATGTCATCCTGATACTGCTATTGTTTTAATTCTGTTGTGTGAGATAGCAGGAGATTGCTTGCTAGGAAGGCAAAATACCATTGTCCAAAGCAATGGAAAGGGAAGTTGACAACAAAGGTAGGACAAAAAAAGAATTGTGAAAAGAAAAGTATGTGTTCCTCCTACTTGATTACATAAAAGCCAAGTTGGTGAACTTATCAAAACTCTCTGTTTTAAAAAATAGCACAATATCTGAATGCAACGTTAATGAGACTTGCTGGAGTAATGTGGGCCTGAAACACTAAGGTCTGTCCATTACTCCGTTGGAGAAGCTGGTCAATCAGAGAGAAGGGGGTTTGTTGAGCCGGGAGCCTCAAGGAGACAACATCTAAAATGAAACATTTCAGACAGAGGCCAAAATAAGACATTTCTAAAACACTAAGAAGATAAAAACAATTCTTTTCAAACCCTAGTTGAGCATTTAAAGCTACTAAAGAGGCACCAGAGGGACAAAACAAAAAGAAAAATAAATAAACAAATGAAGCAAAACAGCTCCTCTCTAACCGTTAAGTGAAGGAAATTTGGCCATTTCTATACTAGTATGATCAATATCTGACAGTGTAATAAATAAGACTGTGTAATAACTGAGCATCAGTATGGCTACATGCTTTGGTATTCGTAAAACTGTTTATGAAGCTAGCCTAACTTTTCTCTTGAGAGATCCAGAAAAGGAGAGAGAAAGTCTTCACCAACCTGCTGTTACTCAGAGGAAGAGGAGCACTATGTGTGATAAAAGTCAAGAGCGAGTAGAAGGAGGAGTTGGGGGAGGGGGGTGTGGGTATTAAATATGAATATAACGTCCTTTCGCTTCCTCCTCACTTTTCTGTCCCTCCATGAATCCATTTCACATCCAGTCCGCTGTGCTGCTCTCACTTGACAAGCCCTAAACACTCCATGCATAATTCACCTCCCTTCCTCCTACACACACACACACACACCATTACAACTGCTTTGATACTCCAATCTGGGATTAAACCTGGGGAAGTATTTTTTTACTGCAGATAAAATGTCAGCTGAGTGTATTTTCAGAGAGGTGCTTCAGAGAGCATTTCAAACACAAAGTTATCACCATCATAAACTTGATATTTCCTCATGACATGGGATCAAATTATATGTAATGCTCTGATTTTTACCATGAACATTCTGTTGAATAAATAAATAAATATGACATCCGTCTGGGGGGATTTTGATCTGCCTGTTAAGCATCATATCACACTTTGAGTACAGTGTGACTGCATCGAGTGTTCGAGGTGTTAAATTTATGTGCTGAGGATAATTCACATCACAACAATGAGAGCACGAGTGGAGAGATGATGACGGAGGGAACTCACAAAAGGATCCAGACAGCAGAAGAAAAGGTTCACCATGAAGAGAAAGGGAAAGAGCAAAGAGCATGGAGAGAGTCATAGAGGAGAAGAGAGAGAGAGAGAGAGAAAGAGAGGGCAGATCAAAGCTGTGTTTCTCGCTTTTTTCAGCTCTTGATTCGGAGCAGCAGGAGGGTTGTGCGATGCGAGCAGCTTCATCCCCAGTCGTAGCTCTCTGGCTTTGGTGTCGTTCAGGGAGATTCACTGTCCCCCCTTGGGCTGAAAACATGCCAGCCAGTCAGGCATCAGGCTGCACAACCAGGCCACGCAGAGGAGGGAGAGAGAGAGAGAGAGAGAGAGAGAGAGAGAGAGAGAGAGCATTTCTGATCCTACAGTATCTGCTTAGCTTTTTCACTTCCTTCGATGCTGTCTCCAATAGTTTATCCGTCTCCTCTGTACTTCCCTTTTCTTTCTCTCCTCTCGTCTCTAACTGAACCTTCATATCTTGAAATCAATGTTCCTCTTTCCCTTTTTTCTTATCACAAGAACTTTTTGTCCTCCAAGGACAGGCAGAGCACACTTGCAAAACTTTCCTTGCAGTCAGACACTTTCCAGCACGGCGGAGGTGGTAGCGTTTGTTGTAAAACTTTTAGGTGTCTGTGTATGTGCGTTAGAGGTGTGTGTGTGTGTGTGTGTGTGTGTGTGTGTGTGTGTGTGTGTGTGGTGGGGGGTGATTAAAGCTAGGTTTGCTTCTCTGCTCCGCTGAGCTCCTCTCTTCTTTTCTCTTTTTGTACTCTTCATCGCCTTTTATTCCCTCTCTCTTCTTCTCTTGATGCCACGCCGTACAGCGGGCCGTGAAACTGGAGGGATTTTTTTTCTTGTGTTCTTCAAAAAGAGCAATTGGGGGCAGCCAACAAAAGGGGCCTCTAATAAGCTGCCTCCATATCACAGCGGAGGGTGAGTCCCGTGTTGTGCTGGCAGAATGATTAAAAGTTACCTGTGCCAAATGATTACTGCTGCGCTGCCCTGGGTTCAGCCGCGCTGAATGCGAGGCGGCCTTTTACTTAGCCAGCGCTGTTTAATTAAAACACAGTCAAATGAGATTTTGCCACAATAAGGGACGATAATGGGTCAGCTAACTGATAGGGAGAGCTTTATCCGTTCTCATTAACCACTCCCTTGATAGCATTCATGTAATGGAGGAGTCCATCACCCCATCTCATTTGGGAGGGGAGAAAGAAGGAGCAGAGGGAGGAGGAAGATGGGATGGCAGGGGAGGGCAGCGTGTTGGAAATAACACAATTAAGAAAATGCTAACACTTTGAGACTTATTATCCCTGTAGGCGAACGTCATGGGACACAACACAAGATTGTCATCAGAAGACTTCTCCACAGCTGTAATTGCTGCCATACATTCAGTTAGACTCCCGATCCGCTGACACTGATAGGCCCAGAGTCATTGTCTGTCCAGCCTTCACTTAACATAACCCAATCTGACCCAATTACCGAACACAGTGATTGTTTGTTGGCTCAGACGCACGCTGCCAGGGAGCAGGGAGAGGCAACCATCTGCTTGATCCAACACAGAACCAGAGCTCAGTGTCCCAAATTACTCCATTCATATGAAATCAAATGAGTTCAAATCAGTATTTTTGCACTTACACACTGATTTTAATGAATTTCAACAAGCTCTGGATATTCTCAGACTGATGCACAACACCACAAGAAAGACATGTGCAACTCTCAAAACACAACATCATCCCCGTTGAGGCGAACTTGTCCACACTTAACCATGCAAACACTGACTGTGCCCAATAGCTGAACTACTCTGCTATGCAGCTTGATCAGGATCTGTCTTTAAAACAGGTCTTTGAACCAGTGTTTTTTTCCCATTTGGTTAATTCTGAATGAAACCGGATTTTAATATATTCTGTTTTGGAAATGTATGTTCTGAAACCAGTAAGAATCAAAGAAATGTGTTCCTGAACCTGTAAATATTGTTTTATGTTAGCTATAGGACTTACAATTGGTAGGTGTAACATCAACACTTTCTGATTTGCTGTTGTTCATACTAACAAACACTACAATTCACAAGGCCTGTGCATTATAAGGGGTTAACTATTAGGTCAATTAGCCACGAATCCACTGACCGGGGGGCAGATTTTCTGATGTGTGCTAGAGGAGAGTACAAATTCATTCTTACAGACAAACTACTTTATCTTTTCTATACTTGAATTACTTGTTGGTAAATGCCTCTGCCTCTTGTTTACCTTTTGAGCAACTTTGCCTGTCTTTTGATAGGAAAACAGAGGTAAAAATGAACAAGAAAAGGCTTGCACAGTTCAATCTCACATTTTTAAGTAGGAAAGGGGGAGAGACAGGAGCAGAGCTGTCTGCAGTGGTGCATTTCATCCATTACCCAGAGACCGACATGAAACGCTTGCTGAAGCAGTCAGAATGACATGATCTCGAACTGATCACTGCCAAAACCAAAGTATGCTATTGTATGTGAACAATATATGTATTTTTTTTTTCATTTTGAAAGGCACTATTTCAGCTTGTCCAAGCAGAGTGGAGGGTGCAGTCAGTTGGCCCAGAGCGTTTCAGTTGCAAAACTAGGCCAGTGGTCAGCTATAATGTTGAATCCTTGCATCATATGAGCTGCATCACTTGTTGTTGTCCTCTGCTATTCAATCTGAATTACTTGGTCATTTTAATTTCATGCATAATGTGCCCACGTTTAATAAGCTATATAAATTATTATGCTTTATTTCGAGAGACTGCACATGTATATCACTTCTCATGCTGTGGTGGCTAGATTCTCTCTACTCTGCCATGTGCCTGGCACTGGTATGCCAGGGCAGGAAGCAGCAATATGGAAAGTGGATGTGTTTGGGCTACGTGACCAACATGACAGACATCTGAGGAGCGGAAAAAATTCTGGTATTGACTGGTTTCTATCCTTTTAACGCTCTGGTTCTGCTCCAAAACATTAAAATTTCAAGTTTCTGGTTTTAATTTTCATTCCGCAGACCAGTTCAAAGCCCTGCTTTTCTGACACACCATTCAATTAATTGGACAGCTATTTTTAAGGAAAGTTGTGCAAGCTCTAATGCAGCCAGTTTTAGATTATGGGGACACATTATTTGTATGCAACTGCTTCTGTATTGAATCTATGCTTCTTGAACTCTGACTCTGATGAATTATGTGTCCTGATACCTTCCTACCTTGGTCCCCACAAGCCAG